>WBMV01000006.1:0-15505 GCA_013396655.1 Campylorhamphus procurvoides
CCAACACCCCAACATCCCAACATATCAACATTCCGACTCCGAGAAGGGAAAACAAGGCACGGCAAGAAGGGAACCGACACGCCGAGGTCGCTTAGTTAATCAGTGGCACGATGCCAAAGGCAGCCCCGCCACTTCCTCTGGCTGCCGGCAGAGCGGGATCGATCCCAGCCGACTGCAGGGACCTCCGGCACGGGAAGATTTCCTGTAAGACGGGAAGTTTCCCTCCCGCTGTGCCCTGCTCTCCCCGACCTGCTCGGGCTCCGGGAGCCAATCCAAGCGCTGCATATCTTTAATTATTAAGCAATCACCCATTGTCGTTACTTACATGCTGCAGAGCCTCCAGGATGTTCCTGCCAGCGGTGCCGAAGTGTAAAAACATCCCTGGATGCCTCAGTGATTCCTTCACAGGGGCTGAATCACCCATCTCCATTAACTGGCATCCGACACAGCACCAAGACCAGTTCCACCCCAAATTCCTCCACCAGTGTTCCCCCCTTCTTGTCCTCCTGGCCACTGCTCCCAGCTTCAAAGCAGTCCCAGGAAGGAGGACAGAGGTGGGAGCTCATTTGTCATGGACAAGAAGGACCATCAGGCTGAGGAGCATCCTGAATGCTCCAGATCGTGGTGGCTCTGGGGAAGGGCCCAAGGAAAAGTTCCTTGTCATTTCCTCCTGTTTGTTGGCTGGATTTGCCTGAATTCATCTTCTTTTTCCCCACAAACCTTGAGTATTCCTAAACTGATGCTCATCTGCTCTTTTGGGAATGCTCTGCAATGGTTACTCATCATAGAATCATAGAATGGTTTGGGTTGGAAGGGACCTTCAAGACCATCTTGTCCCACCCCCTGCCATGGACAGGGACACCTTCTACTATCCCAGGTTATTCCAAGCCCCATCCAACCTGGCCTTGGACACTTCCAGGGATGGGGCAGCCACAGCTTCTATGGGCAACCTGTGCCAGGGCCTGCCCACCCTCCCGGAGAAGAATTTCTTCCCAATATCCCATCTAAACCTACTCTCCTTCAGTTTGAAGCCATTCCCTCTTATCCAATGCTTTGTTGCAGGAAAGGACTTCCTAGGAAGACCCAGCATCACTTGCAGGAAAGGTTTATTGGACAAGGAAGCTGCTCTGGGGCCCCTAAAACAAAAAAGATGCGGAACTGTTGGAGAGAGTCCAGAGGAGGCCACAGAGATGCTCCAAGGGCTGGAGCCCCTCTGCTCTGTAGCCAGGCTGGGAGAGCTGGGGGTGTTCACCTAGAGAAGAGAACGATGCAGGGAAAATTTTGAGCCCCTTCCAGGGCCTAAAGGGGCTCCAAGAGAGCTGGAGAGGGACTTGGGACAAGGAAAGGAGGGACAGGATAAGGGGGAATGGCTTCCCACTGCCAGAGGGCAGGGTTAGATGGGATATTGGGAAGAAATTCTTGGCTGGGAGGGTGGGGAAGCCCTGGAATGGAATTCCCGGAGAACCTGTGGCTGCTCCATCCCTGGAAGTGTCCAAGGCCAGGTTGGATGGGGCTTGGAGCAACCTGGACTAGTGAAAAGTGTCCCTGCCCATGGCAGGGGGTGGAAGTGGATGTTCTTGCAGGTCCCTTCCAATCCAAACCATTCCATGGTTCTGTGATAAGAAGGTTTAGCAACTCCCCCTTTTAGAAACCCAGCACTGCCAGCACAATATGGGACCATTTCAAGAGCACCTCATCTCCTTTCCCCCACTTCATTTTCCTCCTCTCCAGCCCCTAAATCTCCCCAGCACAGAAAGATGCTGCACTCAGTGCCTGGGAGGGAAACTCCTGCCCGGAATTACACATATCCCAAATATCCCTGGGGTTGCAAATCCCCCGTGACCCTTCCTGGGCTCCCACCCCGCTGATCTCCCTCATCTTCACCACAAGCTGTGAAGCAAAGCACTTTCCAGCTGCCCAGGGCAAAGTGAATCCCTCGCCTTCGACTTCCTCATGTTGCCAGAAGAGCTGAGCAAATATTTTTCATGGAGCATCAGAAAAATGCTGTTCGGGCAAGCTCTGAACGCTCCCTGGGAACACGGAGAGGAGCAAAGGAAAAGTCTTCAGAGCTTTGCAGGTAAACTGGAAAAGTCTGGGCTTGGTTTATTTATCAGCACAGCGGGAAACCCTGACACAAACATGATTCACGTTTAGCTTTGAGGGAGTAAAAACCTGCCTGTTTCCTGGAGGCATTTTTGCTCTTCCCACATTCGCAGGTTCTGCAGCTTTCCTGGATTTGGGGAATGGAAGTTTTAATCTTCCTTAAACATTGTTTATGAAATGGTAGGGTTTTTGTGTTCTTTTTTGAGGGTCCAGATTTCTCTTCCCTTACACTGAGGAGGTGGAGGATGGAAGAATATGGATTTACCCTGCTGTGCCCAGTTGTTCTGCTATCCAGGTGTATGGAATAATCTAGGAAAAGGTGGAATATAAGGGTTACAGCACAGCAAAACTCTTCTGGATGCTCCCACCCTCCAGCACCTTCTCCAGGGCTTCCTAACCCAGAGATGGGTCACTGTGTGGGTCCCACCAAAGTCCATGATCCAACCTGGACCCACTGGCTTGAGTTTTTTTATAGGGAATTAGTCTGGGATGTGGGATTTTCCCCAGAAAAAAAGGATGGCACCCACCACTGCACAACTCAAGTTTGCACGGAAGGGTGACCACACCAAAACATCCCTACCAGGAATGAAGCAGGAATCCCTATCCCAGGAATGCAAAAAAAAAAGGGATTCAGGCTGTCAGTGAAGGGCTTAACACCTGAAGAGGTTTGAATTGAGCCATTTCTCTCCAAATCCCTGGAAATAAATAGGTCATTTTGGTTGGCACTGCAGGGGTTTTGCTGTTTGGTGCAAGTCCTTCAGCAACAGTGAGACAAATCCAGTGTTACTCACCTAGAATTCATTCATCGTTTTTTCTTCCCCCAGCCAAAGAGATTTCCCCCTTCAAAAAACCCTCTTTATTAGGTATTTGTCCAGTGTTTTTATCACTACATCAAGCTAAATCCCAGATTTGGTGAAAAAATCTTTCCTTTGGTGGGCTTTTAATTTTCTGTCCTTTAATGCCATCAGGTAGCTTGGATGGTCTCTAATTACGCAGAAGGATAAGTGGCTGTTCCCAAAACATCCCCTGGGCTTTAATAGAGTCATGGAGCCAAGGAGACCTCTCCTATCTACCAAATGTATGGATGTTATGCCTATATTAGATATAGGGAAGAAGTTTTTTAGTATAAGGGTGGTAAAACTCTGGCAGAGATTGCTCAGAGAAGCTGTGGATGCTCCATCCCTGGAAATATTCAAGGTCAGGTTGGACGGGGCTTGGAGCAACCTGGGAGAGGGGAAGATGTCCCTGTCCATGGAAGGGGGCTGGAATGGGATGGTCTTTAAGATCCCTTCCAACCCAAACCGTTCCATAATTCTATGATTCTCTAACCCTGAGAAGGTCTGGGACAACAGGAACATCAGGAAGGTCAGCAAAGAGGTGCACAAAGCTCTTTTTTGGCACTGGAGGAACACCAGACTGGGAAATGATGGAAAACCACCCGGAATCTGCATGGAAAGCAAGTGGCTGTCCCACTGATGTTCCTCAGCTTTGCCATTTTCTGTCTTTCCCAGCCAATCCTCAAGGACATGTTGGTCCTCCAGGTCATCTGCAGCAGGTTCCCAGTGGTCTCCAGAGAGGAGCTCCCCATTGCCACCATCACTGAGCAGGAGGGAAAACCGGGGTTCAAGGGTGGGAAGTGACTCACCCAGGAATTCCCACAGCCCACCCAAGCGTGAGGATGTCACATCCCAAATCCTGCTCCCTCATCCCCTCCCTGCCCTGTCCCTGTCCCTGTCCCCTGAGCCTCCTCGCCTTTCCTGCAGAGCTGTGTTTGAAGAAACCTGCACAGAGAACCACCCCCAGGAGTCCTCCTGCCTCTCCACAGGCTTGATTAGCTGGAGTTGCACTTCCAAGGGCCTCGTTGGACTCCTCCGGCTCAGGAGGGAGCACAGACCACTCCACAGCCTCAAACAACTTCTTGATGTTCAATTCCCCAATCTCCCAGGGCTGAATCCACCTTGAAATTGGTCTCAAAACCTGTCTTTGCGAGCAGTCAGGAGAGGGGTTTAAGAGGAGGAGGAGGAGGGGAGGTGGAAGGGAAAAAGAAATTAGATCTATTTTCCACGAGAAGAAGAATTAAAAGGAAAAATTCAGCCTGGGTAGCGGAATAATGGAGCTGTGTCTGGGAAATGCTCCGTTGTGAAGGAGCAGGGATGAGAGGAAACTACAGGGAGCAGGGATGTGAGATGTGCTGGCAGCGGTGAGAGGACTCCAGGAGAACCACTGGCAGCAGGAATTTGGGCATCTGCCCAGGTCAGCCCTGGCCAAGGTCAAAATCTGCAGTCCAAAGAGGAGGATCTGGTGGGATTTCCAGGCAGGCAGTGCAGAAATGCAGGAGAAATTTAACCACAATGACAAGAAACATCAAAAAGCTGGTTTTCCAACCTCTCCTGTGTGGGCCTCTGGGGTGTGGGATGGGATCTTTGCATGGGGAAGGTCCCAACCTGTGTTTGGGGTAAGGAATAGTCCCATTCCAAGCTCAAGGGACAACGTTTCTGTGAAATGGTGCAGGGGAGAAACAGGATTTTTTCCAAACTGCTTGCTCTCCTATAGAATAACTCTGCCTGTCACTGAAGGAGACAATTTTCTCTCTCTCCAGAGATAAACAAGAGCAGCATGTCCTTAAAATCAGAGCTGGATGGATGAAGAATCATGGAATGACTTGGGTTGGAAGGGACCTTAAAGATCCTCTATTTCCAACCCCTCTGCCATGGGCAGGGATAAGAGACCAGGAGGGGGATTCTCTATTCATGGGACTCAGAGACATTAATGTCACTGCCAGCCCGTGGCTTTCCTCAATTCTCCTTGAGAAACCCTGGCAAAGAGGAGGATTGGCCACATCTTCAAAGCTGGAAGCTTGTTCCTCATCCAGCCCTGCTGAAGGCAGGGAAAACACCAAATTCCTGTGCTCCCAGAGAGGGTGGATTACAAATCCCCTTTTGGGATATAAGAACTGATTGGAGGTGATAACTGGGAAGGATCTAAGCCCAGTTAGTCGCTGGTTTTCATTGGAATCATCCATTTCGAGGGAAAAGGCTGTTTCTCCCTCCTCTTTTCTCCCCCTTCCTTCCCCCTCAGCCGCTCCGAGCTTGACAGGGACAAGTCAGTCAGTCCGTCACCGCTAATCCTTGGATACTTTTAGTGTCACTGTAATGACAGGACACCTCTGCCGAGGCAATAAAAGCCTCTTAAGGGCAGCAGCCCCTCTGAGCAAAGTGGCTCGGCCGTTCCCGGGGTCCTTCCTTCCCTCTGGAAATGGCATGTGGCCGATTAAGCCCTGTGACAAGAATCAGATGTGAAACCTTCCACTTTCAGATGCATTAAAAGCCCTTCGCGGGAAGTGCTCGGGAGCGCTCCGCTCACACCCAGCAGTCTCCCTCCCACCCCTCCCTGCTCCCAACCTTTCCCTGGATCAAGCAGCTCTTGGGATGGCTCTCCGGAGCATCCAGAGGGGGGTTTGGCTCCTTCCACTCTGCTTTGTGGGTGCTGGGGGTGTGTTTCCACTCTGTTTGGTTCTTAGGGATCTGTGGTGTTTCCTCCACCTCCGCCCAAATTGGGAAATTCCAGACTGTCCAGCTGCACTTTGGGTGAAGTTGTTTTACAGGGAAAGAGGGTTGGATAGTGTGAAACTATCAATTTCTTTCCCAACTGGCCTCTGGAGCAGGAACTGGGAATGTTTAACTTTAATAGAGAAATAATTTGAGTGGTTGTTTTCCCCAAAACAGATCTTTTTGCCATCCCTATTCATAAGGAAAATGGAATCAGAGGGCAACCAGCAGGCAAAGCTTTTCCAAACCCCTGACTGGATTTTGGCTGTTTCAGTGCTTGATTTTCCTCCCTGTCACCAGCCAAATATACAAGTGAGAGGCAGCATGGAATTATAGAATGGTTTGCATTGGAAGGGACCTTAAAACCCACCCAGTTCCACCCCGTTTCCATGAGCAGGAACACCTTCCATTAAACCAGGTTGCTCCAAGCTTCATCCAACCTGACCTTGAGCACTTCCAGGGCTGTGACATCCACACAGCACCCCCTTGGATGGGACACAGACCACACAGCACAAAGTTCCTGCGCCTGGGATGACATTTTAGACCTTCTAACCACTTGTCCTGTCCTAATTCTATCCTGAGCCCACTGCTCCTTCCTCAGGGGGGATCCAGTGCACCCTTTCCCACTCCAAGCCCTGCAGAGCCGTGCTGCTGCTCTGGGAAATGGTGAATGAAGTGTGCAGTGCTATTAATAATTAATGACTTGTCTGTTGGTTTAGAGGCTTCTGTTCTGCTGCAGGATGCTCATCGAGGCATCCGCCGGGACCTGTTGCCTTCAGAGGCAGCGTCGCATCCCTAAATCGTTCCATCTCCACGGCAGATGAGGGATGGAGGAGGGAAGGGGATCACGGACCACAGGAAAGCAGCACGAGCTCCAGAATGACTCGATGGCAGCACAGCTCTCCCAGAGTTTCCCCCTCATTTCCCCCAAAATTCGGGTTTGCAAGGGAGAAGGTCGGGGAGCTCAGCGCGGTTCTGCTCAGCTCAGCTGAGAAGGAGAAGGGCACCCAGGGGAAGGTGAGGTGTGTTATTCCCGTGCCCTGGCGCGTGTCCTGGGCACTGGGGGGATGAAGTCAGCAGGCAGATGGGTGTGCTGAGAGCTGGAGGCATCCAGCAGGAGCTGGAGCGTGGATGAACCAGAACAGAGAGGGGCTGTAAGTCACCAGGAGTCAGGAAGGGCACAGTGGGAAGCTGGGATTGCGTGAGGCAGCTCCAGCCGTTCAGGGGGTTGGGAATGGCTGTGCAGTTCATTCCCTTTGTTTTAGGCAAGGCCTTGGGATGTTTCAGGCTCTCCCAGCAGAAAACAATTCCACCAAAGCCCCTGAGCCACTGGGGTTATGGCTGTGTTAGGAATGAGGCAGCGGGGAGGGAATGGGCCATGGACCTGGAATTCAATCGCTGTTAAATTGTCAGTGCAGTCCCTGAGCTCTCAGGGAGAGCTGGAAGCCCAATTTTCTGTTTCCCAGATGGTCACAAGGGCAGTTCTGGATCCTTCATGGATCAAGAGGATATTCCCAATAGTCATCGAATCATGGAATTGTTTACACTAGAAAAGACCCTGAAGGTCCAACTTTTCCCCCCGAATTGCCGGGCTTACTACTAAACCATGTCCCCAAGTGCCACATCTACAGGTCTTTTAAGTCCCTCCAGGGACAGGATGTCCACCACTGCCCTGGGCAGCTGTGCCAGGGCTGGACAACCCTTTCAGTGAAGAAATTTTCCCAATATCCAACCTAAACCTCCCCTGCTGCAGCTTGAGCTGTTTCCTCTTGTCCTGTCCCTTGTTCCCTGGGAGAAAAGACCAACCCCACCTGGCTCCCCACTCCTGTCAGGGAATTGTAGGGATAAGAAGGTCCCTCCTGAACCTCCTTTACTCCAGGATGAGTCCCCCCCAGCTCCCTCAGACACTCCTGGTGCTCCAGATCCTTCCCAACTCCATTCCCTTCCAGCTGCTCCAGCCCCTCAGTGTCTTTCTTGTCAGGAGTGGCCCAAAACTGTTCCTGGGATTTGAGGTGTGTCATCAGTGCCCAGATCAGGGGGACAGTCACTGCCCTGCCTCTTTTGGCCACACCACAGCTGATCCAAGCCAGGTGCCATTGGCCTTCTGGGCCACCTGGACACAGTTTTAAGTGGACTCCAAGGATCCCAGCAAGGAACTGTCCCAGGAAACTGAGAGAGGCCAAGGTGAAATTCAGTCTTTGTGGGATTGAAAGAAACCCAGGAGCCACAGAGGGAATGAGGAAGGCAAGGTGATGAAGTTTGAGGGACAGGTCTGGCTTGGGGTGGACACAGGGAATCACCAGCACCAGACCAGGGAGATGAAAGCCCTTGTTATGGCAGTGGATGGAAATCCCCAAGCCCCAGGAACCACCCTGATATTCCACACTCACAACAGAGCCAGGAAACAGCCAAATTTCCTTGGATCCTGCCTTTGTCTCTGGCTCTCTCTGCATGGTGTGTCTCCAGTGCCATCAATTAGAGCCACGGATCAATTAAGCATTAGTGGGCAAGGGAGATTAATTACTCAGGTGGGCAGACCCAGGGTCCAGAAGGGAAAATTCCGTCGTGTTGATTCTGTGGATTGTCCCACTTTTTAGATCTCATGGGATGATCCTTTGGCTTTGAGTTTCACCCAGGTACAAGTGGGGCTAATTTTCCCTTCAGATATTTCGCTCAGATTGCACAAAGACTTCCTTCATTCATCCTCTCCTTTCCCTCTCATTCCCAGCAACTTTTTGGCTTGGGGAAAACTTTGGGAAGTGAAAAGCAGCTGAACCTATTCCCGTTTTTCCTACCCCAAAACAGGTGGTTTTGGAGATGTGAATCTTCACCAGCCCTTTCCAATGCAAGACCAGGAAAGGGACTGTCTGTGTATGGATTTGCACATGGATATCTGGATTTTCCAGTCCTTTCCTGGCTGGAGTGAGTTTGAACATTTGGATTTGCCCCTCCCTAGTAGTGCAAGGGGCTAAAGGAGAGGAATCTCCGTTGGGAACTCCACTTCCAGCACAAATCCCTGTGCTGAGCTGCCTTTTCCCACATCGTGGAATCATCAGTGCTCCGTGCCTGTGCAGACATAGATCCCCAAGCTCAGGAAAGGATGGAAAACCCACCTCCTGAAGACTTTTGGGCACAAATTTTGTAGTTCATGTGACCCCCTAACTCAGCTGCATCACTTCCAACAAGGTGTCCTTGTCGTGGACCCTTTTTTGGGTATCTGGTGTCACCCACTCCTGAGCTGAAGCAGCTTCTGATCATCCTTTTCTCTGGAAGGTCCCAGATTTGGCCCTACATTTATTCCCAAGACAGGGTCATGTAAAACTCCCTAATGTGTCATAATTTGGTGTTTTATTTATCGCATCTCCCTTGTTTGGGGGCACCTGCACAGTTCATTTGTCACCTGCCAGGCAAGACAAGGCAATGAAAGGAAAATCCTGCTCTTCTCCAGGCAGCTCCTGCCTTTATTCCTGCTCCATCCTTGCTTTTCCATTCCTTTAAACCTCCATGCAAGACATGCACATGCAGAAGCTCTTCCTTCCCCTCCTCTCTCCTCCTCCTCCTCCTCCTCTCTCTCCCCCTCCGGCTGCTTGAGAAATTCAAACCTTCTTCCTATTAGGAAGAAAAAAGGGGTTGTTATCAGGTTGAAAGGGAAAGCAGAGGAACGGGTTAAAGGGGTTTAAATTGGAGTTTTATGGATATTTCTCCCTCTCCCTCCTTTGTGAGCGAATTAAACTTTTCCATCGTTAAAAAACCGAGAGGACAGGAATGGGAAAGGAGCGAAGGGGGAAAAGAAGGTGGAGAGGGGAGGGGGGAAAGAAAAAGCCCTCAGATATTCATGTGTGACACAGCTCAGGGAGGTGAGACGTGAGGCTGATTTGCTTAATGCTGACAGGTCTTTCTTCTTATTGGAAAGAAAACACAGCGGGGATCCTAAAATGTGCCGTGGAAAGGTCCATGGCAGGAGCAATTCCAATCTTCCCTGGTGATGCTGCGGGCCAGGCGTTCATAGAGACACATCAGGGGAAAATAACACAAAAAGTTCTTCACTCGACTCCCATTAACCCGCTGCCTGTGGGAATGTTGAGCCTAAAGATGTTACAAAGCGCCCGGAGCTCCGGCACGAGCCCGGCACGGGAATGTGCGTGTGAATCCATGGGCATTCCAGCCTGTCCAGGCGGGGCAGGGAAAAAAGGGAGAGGAGGGAGGAAAGAGAGGGAAATAGGAGTGGCAAAGCAAAGGAGGGGTGGGGAGGGTAGAGGGGAAGCAAAGACAAAGAGAGGGAGGGAGGCTGAAGGCGGAGATGTGAAATAAAGAGGAAGGATGGAGGATGTTCCTCATGTGGTCCTGCTCATCACTGAGCTCCCCCAAGGAGGTGTCTCCCAGAGAGGGAGGTGGGATTCCTTTTGGGAACCACTCCTGGGGGTGCAGCACCCTCCAGCCAGCCTGCTTGTGCTGCCTGTCTCCTCACAAATGGCTCATCCCGGGGGGAATTTAATCCCATTTCCCACCTCAGACAGCAGGATGTGTCACACAACACACAAGCTGATACAGCTGATGGTCCCTGAGATGGCTGAGATGCTCTACAGGACTCAAGGGCAACCTCCCAGCTGCAGGCGAGGCTGTGCCAGTGGCTGGAATGTCACCTGTCCACAGGGAATGTCCTCTCCATACCTGTTGGCAGAGGGAATGGTTGGAAGGTCCCTGTTTTAGGGTCAGCACCATGGGCCAGCTGTTCAGTCCCTCTGAAAATCCTATAAAATAAGTCAGATCTCAAGGTGGTGCAAAAGCAGAACTTGAGGACACCTTAAGGCAGAGGACAGATCCTTTCTGGAGCCACGACAGAAACACAAACACCAAAGGTCCCATTTTACATGGGATTCATCTCACACCCACCACGTGGGTGTTGCTTCTGTAGCATCTTCACGAGAGCCAGGAATCCCAAGGTTCATAACAAGCCCAAAAGGGAAGTTTGGAGTATAAATCATCTCATCCTCAAGTGAACTTTGTTCAGACAAATCTCTCCCCACTTGCCATGAGTTGTCCCACCTCCCACAGACGTCTTTTGGTCCTACAGCCCACCAGCTCCTGCACAGGTCTTTGGGCAGGTGACATTTAGATGCCACAAGCAGAGGATCCATGAAGAACCCAGGGAATAGGTCCTTGAATTTTGAGTGAGGGCCTGGAGAGACCAGAACAAGCAGGAGATGCCAAGTTGCAACTGGAAGATGTCCCAGACAAGGAATGCAGCGGTGGATCCCATATTTGACCTGACATTGTCTCTCACACGAGAGAGATGAAGCAGAAAGGTCAAGAACTTTCCTTCTCACTTCTCACCTTGGCCAGTCCCTTCCTGGATGTCACTGGGCAGTTTCAGTGATCGATGAAGCCCCTGATTTTATGAACACTTTTTACTTCCCAACATGTTTTGCTGTCCGGGTTGGACAAGATCTTCCCGGGGAACTCACAATTAGCTGGAGACACGAGTGGACGTGCAGCTCCTCTCCCTGCTCTGCTGTGCTGAAGCAGCAGGTTTTTTTTCCAGCAGAGCCAACAGGGAATCTCATGGACCATGGATTTATTTTTTTCAGCTGAGATCTGTACACTGAGGGAATTTGGCTGGGGACAGAAAAGGGAAGGCACAAAAGTTGTGCTCATTCCTTCGTCTCATAATGCTCTGAAGAGCCCTGAGGGAGCCAAGGGATGGCAGATGGACATCAGGCCAGGATTTAGGGAGGGGATCCTGCCCCTCTGGTCTGGGGTCTCCAGCACAGGAAGGACATGGAGCTGCTGGAGAGAGTCCAGAGGAGGCACCAAGATGATCAGAGGGATGGAGCAGCTCTGCTGGGAGGAAAGGCTGGGAGAGTTGGAATTGTTCAACCTGGAGAAGAGAAGGCTTTGGGGTGACCTAATTGTGGCCTTCCAGTACCTGAAGGGAGCCAAGAAAGATGGAGAGAGACTGTTGACAAGAGCCTGGAGGGACAGGATGAGGGGAATGGCTTCAAAATGAAAGAGGAGAATTTTAGGTCAAATATACAAAAGAAACTCCTCCCTGTGATGGTGGGCAGGCCCTGGCACAGGTTGTCCAGAGAAGCTGTGGCTGCCCCTGGATCCCTGGAAGTGTTCAAGGCCAGGTTGGATGGGCCTTGGAGCAACCTGGAATAGTGGAAGGTGTCCCTGCCCATGTCAGGGGGTTGGTGATGGGTGATCTTGAAGGCCCCTTCCAACCCAAACTGTTCCAGGATTCCATGGTTTTATGATCCCCACCAGTCTGGCTGTCTCAGCATCCCATGTGAGTGAGGCAAAGCATCCAGAGGGTATCCTGGGGGTGTGGGAGATCTGCCTAACCATACTGGTGTCCATCTGAGAGGTGGAGAAGCTTGAACAGTTCCTTTCATCCTTAAAGTGCTGGCTACAGAGAAATCAGGATATGGTTCCATCAAAATCAGGATGGGATGTTCCATGTCCATGGCAGGGAAGTTGGAACTGGATGGGCATTGAGTTGACCCTGTATAAACCACACTGACCATCCTGGGTTTATCCCCACTGGCCACAAAGGGGTGGTGGACACACAGCTCACCTGCAGGTCCCTGAGGGGAGATGGAGAACATCCCACTCTGGTTCCTCCTTCTTCCAGTGCCTCAATTCTCCATGCCTTGTTTTCCTGTCCCTCTAAAATGGGTGTTATGGTGTTGATCTCCTTCAACACCAGTGCTTGGAGATAACCTGATAAGAAGGGCTCGTGGTGGTTCCTGCTTGATGGTTGTGCTGGTGAGACCTCAGGATTCAGGAATATGGTCACTCTCAGCTGTTTGGATAACAATTCCCAAATTTTGGTGTCATTTAATCCTTCCAGATCCAGGCAGTGATGCAAGAGCAGTTATGCTTTTCCAAGAAGGTCCTGGAAGAAGCATCAAACCCACCCTGGTCCACGGTGACCAGAGTCCTCCTCACTGCCAACTTCTCCGGCTTCTTCCCATGGAGATGCCAGAAAACAGGAGTTTTAATCAACTGGTGCTCCCTGTGCTTCTCACAGGATTGTTCCCCATCCCAGCCTGCCTTGGGACCTCCAGGTGGCACAACCCCATCCCAGCAGACAAACTCTTCTCCAACACATTCAACTCCCCTCCCAAGGGCTTTAGAGCGTCACTCCAAACTCCACCTTGAAATCCAAATTCCACCCTGGAAATGTCTCCTTATAATCCTCCACCAGCTGGAATGGGGGGCTGTAAATCAGGAAAGGAACATTCCATCACTCAACCACCGAGATCCTCCTCTCAGGACTGGGCCAGGATGGAGGTGAGAGGGAAGACAATGTGTCCACCAGAGGCCACTGGTGGCCCAGGATGGAGCACAGGACATGAGATGAGGGGCCAAGAGCTGGATTTGTTCACCAGGAGATGAAAAGATAAATGGGAGATTCCCACCTTCTTGCTGGAAGAGCATAGGGAAGGCAGAGGCAAACTCACCTCAAAGGTTCACAGGGGAAGGACAAGCTGGAACATGGAAAATCATGAGTGAGGAGTTGTTTTTTTTCCATGAGTGGGTGTTCAAACCATAAATCAGGATCCAAAAGGAGCTGAGGGGTCTCTTCTCCTTGGAGACAATCGGGACACAATGAGACAAGGTGATGATCAGTTTAGACCCTGCCTTGGGTGAGCTGTTGGACTGGGAGATGCTCAGACCCTCTCCTGGATCCCACAGCCCTGTGCCTTCTCACACTTCCACCCTTTTCCCTGTTATTCTGGTCACTGCTGGTTCCTGCAGCCCATGTCCATCCCTTTCCACCTGCCAACATCCCACACAAAGGGAAAGTCCCACAAATGATCTTGTAGCCTTTCCTTCCTACTGACTAGTTCTGTGGGGAGGTGAACCCACCACACATCCCCATCCATGTCCTTGTTTCCCTGGGAAAGACAGCTCTGGAGAGACCTCATTGCCTCCAGGCAGATCCCCTTCTCTCATCCTCTGGCCAGATTCACTTCTTGGAAAACAGCTCCTTGTTTTTCCCAGGATTTTTTTTTGCCAAGCTCTGGGTCCCTCCTGTTTCACTTCTGAAAAAGCCATTGTTTTTTTACATGGAGAACAATGAAGAGATTCCAAAACTTGTGTTCTGATCCCAGTTTGGCCATGGGCCTTCACCATCCTCCCTTCCCAGTCTTTGACAGACAGAAATGAGGTTAAAGGAGAAACACTTAGGAGAGAAAAAAAAAACACCAAAAAACCCCCAAAAATTAGTTTGCACATTAGGTCTGTTTAGTCCCATTGAAGTTCTTCCTGGGGGGAATCTCACCTGGAAAACAGGAGCAAGATGAAGGGAGGGACAGAGGGTTCCTTCACAGCACAGTTAAATCCTGGGGCAGACTTGGGGGTGTGAATCCCCCCAAGCTGCCCATCCCTCATCTCCCCACGGGGCTTGGACAGAGGGGACAACATTCCATCAGTCCTTACTGGCATTTTCCCAGTCTCCCCAGTTCCACAGCAGGAAGGCTGGGAGGGAACAGGTGACTTTGCTGACCCTCATGTCCCCTGGGAATTCTGTCCAGCACAGAAGTCCAACCTCCCTTCCCTGGCACCACTGGGCACAGAATCAGCTCAGGAAAAGGATTCAGTCCCTCCACTCTCCCGCTTCCACCCACCTCTCACTGCAGAGGAATCAGGGAAACTCCCAATTGCCTTGGAATCAGGTCCCTGGCTGCATCCTTGGGGTCCCCCCCACCCAGTCTGTGACCCCCTCTTGGGACTGGGAGCTTCTGGCCAGTACTGGACCGAGGGGAGGGCGATGTCCCTCTCGGCCCAATCCTTCCTCCTCCTCCCGGGAAAAGCAGAGTCCCGTGTGGAAATGAGCCCTTCTCCTCTCTCCTTTCTTCCCCTTTCTCTCCTCCCCTCCCCATCACGCCAGTTGTTTCATCCTTTGAGAACTCTCTGCTTCTCCCTATGGGACCCACTTTAAAAAACAAGGAGAGGGGGGGAACAGGGAAGGGGGTGGAAAAAGGAAAGAAAACTCCATTGTCTTGTCAAAGGGAATAAGTGAAAAGTTGCAAGTGTCTCTCTGCAGGTTTTGGCTCCTGTGTGTTCTCCTTTCAAACCCTGCCAGCCTCAGGGGCTGTCATTCCTCCTTCATCTCCACGGATCGACCCCGTGCTTTCCCAGCGCTCCCCCTCCCCGACATCACGGAGCGCGGAGCTGCCAGGCTTTTCACGGCCACCTCCAGCTTGATCCTATTGACAGGTCTCTTCTCTTCTCTTCGCTTCCCTTTCAAAGCACGGCTTGGAGTCCCTTCCTACCACCTTTCCTTTTCCCCTCCCTCTGCTGCTATTCCCAATTTTCCTCCTTCTCCGGGGTGCTGCTGTGCAGAGACTTGACGAGGCCACACGCGGCGGAGCCGGGGCCCAATTAAACCCCTCTTTAGGAGCATCTTTAGTTTAGAGACAGAGAGAGAGATCGGAGCTGTCGGAATATTAACGAGCTTTGCCGGTGCCGCGGCATCCGACGGCGGCACGGAGGGGATGTGTGCCGGAATCAGGGCTCCAGGTGGGGTGCAGGAGTGTTTCCAGGCTGGAATGATGTCCTGGGTAGGAGTTTTCCAGGGTTGGAGATGGTGTTGTTGGTAAAACCAGGCACGGTGTTGGTTAAACCAGCTTATCCCCGCCAGGGTGGGTAGATTTGCGTGTGGGACCATCATGGATGTGCAACCACTACGGATGGGGCACCACCATGAATGTGTCATCCCGCTTTTCCAAGAGATCTCCCCCATCCACGGGGAGTGTGGTCTTATGGTCAGAGCTGTTACCAACACTGAAGGTGGTCCTGGGGGTTGTCCCCTGGGTGGGAAGATTCCCAGGGTGCTGGGAAGG
>WBMV01000006.1:15830-81792 GCA_013396655.1 Campylorhamphus procurvoides
AAGGGAAGGGAAGGGAAGGGAAGGGAAGGGAAGGGAAGGGTATGGTCTCATAAGTGGCAAAGGCCTATGTAGTCAAAAATGACAAACTTTTTATGCTTTATTAATTCTTCCATTAATATGAGATAAAGGCTAATAAAATTAGCAAAACAACGATACAAAGGGGTGTTGTTTCCTGCCCTCTAAACCCACATGAGAAGCCTCTCCCAAAGCTATTTCTTCTACTTCACCACTTCGAGCTGAGCCAGGCTCTTCCATAAGCACAGCTGAGCTCTCCACTGGGAGCAGTCACAATCCCTGCCTGACCCGAAGGATTCGCTTCACCTCATCCAGTGGATTTCAAGGGAAAAAATCTGGGATGAACATCTACCTCACAGCCATGTTTCCCACCCCAAAAATCCCTCTGAGCCTGGAGAAGCTTCAGTCACTACAGTGATGTGATGACTTCAGGTCATGGAGACCCCTGAGGATGAGCGTGGTGGGCACAGACACCAAGAGAGACCCGAAATCCATGGGACAGCTCATTCCCAACACTTCCAGCCCATTCAGAGCACTGCACAGAGGCTGAAAGCCAACCTCCAGCTGCCTTAATGGCCCTCAGCAATTGCCTGCCAACAGGAGAGCCTGCGAGGAAGCTGGAAAAGGCACTTATCTCCACGTCTGAGTTGGATTCACCCCACCAGTTCCTGCAGGGATACCGGCCCTCTCCATGCTGGAAAACAGGCTTTCCCCCTAAAGGATTCCAAGCTCCTCGGTGCATGCAGGCATTCCATGGGGAGGGGGAAACAGAGCTGGTGTGTGTCTGCTGCTCAGGGCTGGCCCCAGGACAGGGAATGAGGCTGCAAATTCAGGGCTGATTCCAGGTTTTGCTGGGAGATTTTGGTGCAAGAGTCTCCATCAGGGACCCCCAAGGAAGGTGCTCCTCTGGATATTTCAGGATGAGTGTCTGGCCCCAAATTACACAGCAACACCCTCAGGGACTCATCCCTGAGGAATTAGGAATCAGACCCAAGCAAAGGCGATCACAGCATCCCTGCGGAGGCTCCTGATGGAAGAGGGAGCAGCTCCCCCAAAATCCCCACCGAGGTGTTTTTCGCAAAGCTTTTAGGGCCGGAGAGTCCTTTGCGGGCTTTTTTAATCCCATTAGGACCGTGGAGCTGCCGTCATCACTTCGCACCTTCCGAGCCCCGGCAAAGGTGGGGCAGACACGGTGCTCGCCAGCCCTTCCAACTCTGCTCAAGGCCAAGGGCCACGGAAACATTAAGGGAGCAAAGTGGGATGTCGTGGCACGTTACACGCCCGGCAATGCTGATGGAGCGTGACACGGATTTCACCCACCACTCACAGAGCCCAAGAACTTTTGGGGTCAGTAAAACTCCTCCTTGGAAAAGGACCGAGCCAGGAGAGCAGAGGGAGCCCGGCTTTTCCTCTTCGCTTCCCTTTCGGGAGGTGAATCACCACGAGCGTGAAATCCGAGTGTCGCAACTCCACCGCTTTCGAGTCACAGCGAGCCACAGGTTCTGTCAGCGCGTTTTTGGGAGGCAGTGGCCGTCAGGATGGGGCAGTCGGGGTGAGGGGATGCACCACGCAAACCTTCCCTTCCCACCCAGAGAAACAGGGAGGGGGAGAGCATCCTGCAGCCCCGGTCCCGCCAGCTCAGCGCTTTTCTGCTTCTCTTGTCAAGGAAAAGAAAAAAAAAAAAAAACGAAAACACTAAAAAGCCCCTTTTTGTTTTGTTTCCGCTTTTTGTTTGCTAATTTATTGTTTTGTCCCGAGCCGGTGCTTCTTGAAACGCCTTGTTCTTGAGGCTCATTAAAACATTCGCGGGTGCTCGGGCTCTCTCAGCTGCTCTTTTTGTATTTTATTTTTCCCTCCTCCCCGGATTCCCCCCGCCCCTTACACAACCCCGCGGTCAAAACGTCCCTGTGTTTTCCATGTGCTTATTACCCAGAGAATCAAGGCTCCTTAGCAATTTGTGAGTCACTCCAAAGCAATCAATTATGCATCAAATGACTTTTTGATTCTTTACCTTGTGAGCGGAGAGATGGAAGAAGAGCTTGGCTTTTTTATTCTTTTCCCCTCCTCTATATTACTATTATTTTTATTATTATCCCCCTTTTCTCTCTCTTCTCCTCTCTCCCTTTCCGTGCCTGAGCGGGTCTTGCCTGCTGGCATCGGGATTATGCCGTGATCAAATGGTTTGCTCTTAATTGGCAACAGCTCCAAGATGGAAAAGAGGCAGGAAGATTAAAAAGAAAAGACCACGGGAGCTGGAGCAGCTTGTTGTGGTGTCAGGTGAGCTGGGAGGACAGGGATGAGCCTCGGGGGATCCAGGCACTTTGGTGGATGGGATAACCAGGTCTAGGAGAGCCAAGGATGGAAAAGAAGGGTGGCTCATGATGCTGCAGACGATGTGCAGATCACTCTTCTCCCCATCCCGAGCTGGTCCAGCCTCTCCTGTATCCATTATTTGAGAGAGAGCAAGTGACCTGCCTGCAGCAGCAATGCCAGGATGTGTCCTCCAAAGTCAGCTGGGAGAGTCTTAGCAATGGGGGAAAACTGCTCAGAGAGCTTTGGAGGCTCCATCATGGAATCACAGAATATGCTGAGTTGGAAGGGACCCATCAGGATCATCAAGTCCAACTCCTGGCATTGCACAGGACACCCCAATAATCCCACCATGTGCTGAGATCTTTGTCCAAGCACATGGTACGGAGTTCCTATCATTTACCTCCCCCAAGACTCACCCCATGTCTGGGTGGACCTCACGTTCTTCAACCAGCATTTCCCAAAATCTCAACATTTGGGTGCCTGCAAAGCCTTTATTTAACCCACATATCTGACTCCCTGTCCCCACCCAAATGTCCTCAGTCTCCAGGGGACAGGGATGCCCTGGAAGGTGCAGAGGTCAAATCCAGTGGGATTTTCCTGGGTGGAAACTCTTGCCTCCCTCCCTCAGTTTCAAAGCTGCTACACCTCAGTGGCAAGGACATCCAAGTGCTCCCCTTCAGACAGTGCAGACAGCAGGGAAGAGACAGGAATGAGATCCAACACACTTCCAGGAGTTTCTCCAGCAAGGTGCACAGTCCTGGACTGTCCAAAGTCCCAGATTTATCCATGTCCTGCTCTAAATCCTTGGAGGGAAAGCTGCCCACATGGCAGCCAGCAGCGGGTGACAATGTTTTATCTGCAGATGACCCTGTTCCAGAGGGCAGCAGGAGCCACATCCTTGACCCCTTTTCCTTCTCTGTGTCCCTCTCCTTTGAGCAGGAGACTCCCACAATGTGGTTAAAACATCCATAGGAAAATACAGAGTTTAGGGTGAGTCTCCATCCTCGCAGTTCCAGCTTTGCACCTTCTGGGTCCAGTTCACACAACAGAGGTGATTATAGTGGGATTATACATTTTCCAAGACACAAGCTATTCATACTCTCAAAAAAAACAAAAAAAGCCCACAAAAAATCCCTCCAAAAACATAAAAAAGAACCCAGCGCAAAGTAAAACAAACAAATAAATCAACAAAAACCCCAAACAAAAATGCCAAAACACAAATAGAAAAGCAGGTTCTATTAACTTGTGTTTTACCTCTGAACTCTCCCACCAGCCCAAAAGGTATTGATATGCAAAGTGGGGCTGAACTCAGGGGTTTCCCCAAGTTAGGAAATGGGATTTTAACTTTCCCTCCCGTTGAAGACGAGGCTGAGATGAAACAAACATCACCAGTAGAACACATGAAAATGCAGCTCCTTTCCAGCCCTTAAAGGACCCGATGGGTGTAACCACAACCACCCTCTCCTCCATGGCCCCAAACATCCCTGAGGAGATTCCCACAATCAGATCCTCCACTGCCCATCCGTTTCTGTGGCTCCTCAGCCAAGATGCCAACAAGGAGATGTTTGGAGCACACAATCAGGATCCAAACTGGATAATTTGCCTCCATCAGCACCATCCCTTTCATGGATGAAACCCAAAGGGCGTCCCGGGTTGCATTTGCAAGGGAATGGAAGTGATTAGTGCCTGGATGGGGCAGTCAGGACACATTTGGAGCTCCAGGTTCAGCTTCAGGGTACAGGGGACACACTGACAAACCACAGCAGTCCAGCAGGGGCCACCAAGATGGGTTTGGGAACAGAGTGTGTGAATCATGGAATCATAGAATCAGCCAGGTTGGAAAAGACCTCAGATCATCAAATCCAACCCTTGATCCAGCACCACCGTGGTTACCAGACCGTGGCACTGAGTGCCACATCCAGTCTCATCTTAAAAACCTCCAGGGACAGAGAATCCACCACTTCCCTGGGCAGGCCATTTGAATTTCTGATCACCCTCCATAAAGAATTTCTTCCTGATGTCCAAGCTAAACCTTCCCTGGCAGAACTTAAGCCCATGCCCTCTTTTCTTACTGATGGTTGCCTGGGAGAAGAGAGCAACCCCACCTGGTACAACCTCCTGTCAGGGTGTTGCAGAGTGGTGAGGTCCCCCTTGAGTCTCCTCTTTTCCAGGCTGAACACCTCCAGCTCCCTCAGCCTCTCCTCACAGGACTTGTGTTCAGGTGCCCTCACCAGGGTATCAGTGTCCCACCCAAGACACCTGGAGAAGCTGTAGATATCTCTCAACCAAAGGGCAGCCTTGAGGGAGGGCTGAGCTTGTGTTTAAGTCGCTACAAGAGCTTTCTCATTCAGGAATGTGGGAGAGGCAGGATCTGATCCATCATTTCCCCGTGCAGAGAACATTTAATTAAACATTTAATGTGGTGCCCAATTTTGCTTGAGGAAGGTGGACAAACCCAGGGATGGTGAAAGTCACCGTTCCCACGTGGAGCAGGATCCGGATGAGCTGCAGCCCGTCCAGATTCCTTCAGTGGGAACATCACATTGGAAACAAAAGTCACTTGAAACTGGTATTCAGCAAAAAAAAAATACAATAATGAATTATTGATTCCTGCAATTTCCCAGGAATTCCTTGGGCCATCGGGGTGAAGGGCTGAGCCATACAGGGAGCAGCTGTCCAAACACACGTGGTGCGAGGCCCTAACTAAGCATGAACAAGAAATAAAGGCTGTGGGGAGATGCCCAGGGAAAGCACATCCCGCTGCCATCCAGATGTCTCCGACTCCCTCGGGGCATCAACAGAAGTTGGAGCACAGGGAAGAGGAGCTCAGAGTTTGTCACCACGGTGCAGCCACGGAAAATCCTGACAAAACACAGGAGAAGTCAAACTCCTGCTGGCCAGAGTCCAGGGAAGGTGTGCAGGGAAAATTGGCTGTTCACTGAGCTGCAAAATTTACCACCTCGGGCTGAGGAGGAAGAAACTCTCCGGGGACTAATATTCCTTTTAGTCCAACAAATGCACTTGGAGATTCCTGTTGCTGCCTGAACAAGTGTTTGACAAGTCCCAGGTAGATCACAGCTCAGTTTTACAGCTCCAGTTCTCACCACCATGGGGAAAGTAAAAGAATGTTTAAATAAGTTGCAAGACTTGGAGGATAAATTAAAACTTCAGATGGGCTGGAGCTGGAGATAGGCTGGGAGAGTTGGGGATGTTCAGACTAGAGAAGAGAAAGATCCAGGGAGACCTCAGAGCCCCTTCCAGTGCCTAAAGGGGCTTCAGGAGAGCTGGAGAGGAACCTGGGACAAAAGATGGAGGGACAGGACACAGGGAATGGCTTCCCAGGGTTGGATGGGATATTGGGAAGGAATTCTTCCCCGTGAGGGTGGTGAGGCCCTGGCACAGGTTGCCCAGAGAAGCTGTGTCTGCCCCTGGACCCCTGGAAGTGTCCAAGGCCGGGTTGAACAGGACTTGGAGCAACCTGGGCTAGTGGAAGGTGTCCCTGTCCATGGCAGGGGGTGAAACTCAATGATTTTTAAGGTCCCTTCCAACCCAAACCATTCCATGATTCTATGAAACCTCTGAAAAATGAAACCAAAAGGTTAGAATTGAGCACCACATGCTCCAAATGCTGGTGGATAAGAGAAGAAACAGATGGATAGACTGTGAAACCTTTGACAGCTCCCCATCCCACAAAAAAAAAATTCTCCAGCTATAGAAAGCCCCTGGAATATTTGGGAACTCTGGTTCTTGTTCAATACCTCTTCTCATCTACTCACATTCAGGGAGTGACATTAAGCCATGGATGCTGCACATAAAGAGGAGGAGGAGGATGGAATTGTGTCCATGGCAAAGGATCCTGCAAGTGTTATCTACAGGCTGGAAAGGCACGAGACTTGATTACTCCACTGGGATTTCAGGTGGGATTTGCATGGGATCTTGTGAGGCACTTGGGAGGGCTGGACTCATCTTGTGCCACTGGCACTTCCAGCAAATGCTGTGCAGTAAAACTGACCCATGTGGAGTGTTGGAGTTGATTTCAAAGCTCTCCCATGGGTTTATCCTGTATTCATGACCCTGTCCTGGTCTGGATTCCGGAGTGCTCCAGAAGAATATTATTTGCAATGATTTACCCAGCAAAGATCATTTTGCAGCTTATGAGAATCATGGAATGGTTTGGGTTGGAAGGGACCTTCGAGATCATCTCATTCCAGCCCCTGGCATGGGCTGCGATGGGGACACCTTCCACTATCCCAGGTTGCTCCAAACCCCAATCAGCCTTGATCCCATTTCTTTACTGAGCATGGATTGCAAATGGACACATCCTTCTGTGCTGGCTCTGCCCAAATTCAACTCATCCTTGGAAAAACCTGCCTGAACATTCCAGAGAGGGAAACGCAGGGCCACTGCACAGAGCCAAGGAGACTGAGGCTTCTGCATTACCCTGCAGCCACCCAGGACCACTGGAGGCCACACCCAGGACCATCTTTCCTCCCCCACACTTGGCTACTGGCATTCCAGCCCTTTCCAACCCATCCCAGCCCTTTCCAACCTGTGCAAGCGTGAGAGGCAAGCTGTCACCCAACCCCATCATCCTGATGGACAGGAGCTTATATCCCACACCGGACCCAGGAACCACCATTTCCAGCAGCTCATTCCGAAACAAAGTGTGCATTGAGGGGTCAGGTTTCAGGGTTATTTTCCAGCTGGGAGAAGAAGAGGCTGCCAAACAAAATAACACCGACAGCTGCTCCAGGAGTCGTGCACCGTTTGGTGACCTCAGCTCCTCCTCGCAGTGACCTCCAAGCAGATATTGGCCAGCAGTGCCACAAAGCACCAGGGCAACCATGAGTGGCAGCCAGAGCTGCAGCTGGAGAGGCAGAATGTGCATCCCACCAGCTGGGAAACACTCCACATCCTTCCAACACCATCCCTTCCCACTCCTGCCTTCTCCGTGGTGCTCTCATAAGGGGCAGAGATTCGGGATGGTTTTGGGAGACCTTTGCGTGGATTCCACTAAACCAAAGGCTCTTGGAAGTGCAAAGTGTTAGAATTCAAAGAGCCTGAACTATTTGGATCAAGGGCAGAAAGAGTGGTCTAAAAAAAGGGAATTTTCCTGATGTCAGAAGGGAATTTTCCTGGTGCCACACACAGACAAAGGAAAAACTCAGAGCGCTTTGCAAATCCCTCAATTATCCTCTTGCTTACCTGCTGAGCTATTGAGAGGTGCTGGAATGCCAGCCCTGAAATCCTCTCCCAGGCTTTATTCCCATCTCAAAGTGAGCTGAGGGACTCATGGCACAGAGGGACAATTAAGGGGTGACATACAGCGGGCTGTTTAGGAACCACACCAGTTTCCAGGTGTTGTCATCCCGGACTGGGAAGAGTTCCAGCCAAAGTTCTGATGCTGTGCTGATCCTCTACTCCAGTTCTCCATGGTGACAATGGAAGACATTCCCTTTGGATCTGCTGGGCTTTCCTGCCTTTTATTTCCAGCCACTCTACCCAGTCATCCACACAGGTGACTTGGAGGTATCTCAAGGGATCCTGGTTGACTTGCCAGTCCCAAAGGGCTCAGGTCTCCCATAGATCCTTGTGAATTATCCAACAACTTGCTGTTGGATACCTCAGATGAGTAGGAACCATCTTCAATCAGCCAAGTCAAGCCCCTGGAGTGGATAATTCCAGAGGAGTTCACCAAAACTGACATTCGAAGACTACTTTAGTTTTCCAGCTGTTTGAAGTCCATGACCACCAATGGCCTTAGGGCTGTTTCAGAGAGTCATGGAATGCTTTGGGTCGGAAAGAACCTTAAGGATCATCCAGTTCCAACCCCCTCTCATGGGCAGGGACACCTTCCACTACCTAAGGGTACTCCAAACCGCATCCAACCTGGCCTTGGACACTTCCAGGGATGGGGCTTTTCATCCAGGATCATACTCTTCTCCTACTCTCTGTCATCCAAGTTTCCAGTCACTCCCTGCTGCACTTCCAAGCATTTTTTTTAACGTACAAAATGTAATGATTTGGCTAATGAGTTAGAGAAACAACCCCCAGCTCCCTGTGTGCTTGGTCCCCAGCTGAGACACCAAGTTAAAGTTCTCCAGCTTGGGATTGATCTGGTTTGGACATGAGAAATTCTCACTGGAGGTCTCTGAGTCAACCTTTTTCCATAATCCTTGATCCAACACAATTGGCATTTCACAATTATTGTGGCTGTGGCCTTTAAGGGGATAGAAACTTCATGGATGCTGCTGTCAGGAGACACCATGACAACAATTATGTTCCTTAAAATCCAACTTCCATAAACTTCTTGGGAATAAATTACCCTACAGAGACAGCTGTGACTGCAGCACAGCCTCTCCCAGCCACCAATTTGACTTTTTCCTTGAGATTTTCTTGCAGCAACAGGTGACACGAGGAAGGTCCTTCCAGCTTGGTGTGGTGGGGAGAGCAGCCGATGGACTCAAGATTCTGTCCGAGCCACCTCCTCTTTCCTCCTGGATTTCCTGGATTGCTTGCCTTTGTGCTTTAAATCACACACAGCAACTCGCCCTCCACAACACCCAATTAGACAAGGCCAGGAATTAGGAGGAGCTTCTCCACTGGAATGTCTGGTGGGAGGCTTTGCAGTCATAGCTCTGAGAAAGGGCAGGATGCACGTCCACAGGTGGCCACCTGGGAGCTCAACTCTCGTAACAGCACATGGAATTGCTGCGTTTGGACACTGAAACTTCCTGGGTGACAAAAGTCCCTGGGTCATTCCTTATCCCACGTGTTTAGAGGACATGGAGAGGCCGCCATCCAATCTTAACCCTTGGAAACCCAAATAGGGGCAAACATTTCTGGTTTTCCCAATAGAAATATATCCCTCTCCCACCATCTCCTCCCCGCTCGTCTTCTTGTTCTTTACAAAGCGAAGACACGAACAGATGTTTTCCTGTTCTCCGAGTTCCCCCCTGCCTGAGTGAACTCACCTCCCTGGCGCGGGAAAGCCCTGGAGCAACTTCCCTTTGCAACTCCGCAGCCTCCGCGTTACCTCACCTGTCACACGAGCTGGTGACAAGGCAAGAAACAACCCTCCAACCACCACCACGACTCACTGCAGGGGAGAGGAACAGGAGGTGGAGGTGATGGGGGATGAGAAGACACACCACGAGTCGCTTCCCAAAAGTGCCTTTTTTTTGGCACGGGGAGGTGTGAAATGAATCCGCACCTCCCTCTCCTGCCGGAGGTACCGGAGCAGCTGCCGACAGCTCTGGACCTACCACCTCAGCCTTGCTGTTTCCGTGAGATGTCAAACATGCAGTGCTAAGCAGCCACCCCTCCTGCCATCTGCCAAGGTGAACGTCAGCTGCGGATGTCGGATCAAACAACTTGACTGGTTCTCATCCCCCTCCCTTTTTGTTTTTTTTCCCCTTTTTATTTTCCATTTGAAAAGAAAGAAGGGAGGGAGGAAATGTGATAGTCCAGAGACTTCTTCCATCACTGCTGCTCTTTAGCTGGAGGATCAGGGGGACCTTCTTCTCTCTATAACTCCCTGAAAAGGTTGGAGCGAGGTGAGGGTTGGGCTCTTCTCCAAGCAACAGGATGAAAGGACGTAGCCTTCTGGTTGCACCAGGGGAGGTTCTGGTTGAACATCAGGAGGAGTTTCTTCATGGAATGTGTTGCTAAGCATTGGAAGGGGCTGCCCAGGGAGGGGGTGGAGTCCCCACACCTGGAGGTGTCCAAGGAATGACAGGATGTGGCACTTGGTGCTCTGGGCTGGGTGACAAGGTGGGGATCAGTCAGAGGTTGGACTCAATGATCTTGGAGGTCTTTTCTAGCCACAATGATCTTGTGATGCCACGGATATCAGAGCAGGAGGTTCATTTAAAACTGGATCCTACTCCATTCTCAATCAGGATGGAAACAGGACAGGGCAGTGACTTCTACCCTGACAACACCACCAAAGTTCAGTGGGATTAAAATGACCCTGTCAGCCCTGGAAATGCCACCAGTCCCAGAAGCCATTTGGTCTTGGAAAGATCTGTCCCTTCTTACCTAGAAAGAGGACTTTCCAAAGACATGGACAATGAGAAGAGATTTAACCCTGAGAGTTGCCCTGTCCATCAAGATAAGGGGCTAAACACAAAAGCTGGCAGGTGTCCTCCATGCATCAGAGTCTGGAGTGAGGAGCAGGAAGGGTTTCCATGGCCACACTGTGACATGTCCTTCCAATAAAACATGTCAAGAAGACACAGCCCACCCCTGGAGGTGTTGCCCCTTCCCTGGAGGCGTTCCCTCATTCCTGGAGGTATTCTCTCATCCCTGGAAGTGTCCAAGGCCAGCTTGGATGGGGTTCTGACCAACCTGGTCTAATAGAAGGTGTCCCTGCCCAAGGGGACCCAAGGGGATTCTGCCCAACCTGCAGGGGGATGGAAATAGAAGATCTTTAAGGTCCCTTCCAACCCAAACCATTCCATGATTCCATAATTCTCTGTCTTCTCCTTCACAGTCATGAAAGCAACACTAGAGAAGGAAGGAGAAGCTTTCCTGTTATTCTTGAAGGTTCCTTGCAAAGTTTGGGTCCTCTCCAGGCTTCGGGTGACATCCTCTCCAGACTTCGGGTGACATCCATCCAGCAGCTACTTCAGCCAAAGGCCATGTTTTCTGGAATTCCAGTGGATGGTTTGCCATGAGAAGCCCACCACATTCCAGCTGCAGAAACCTTCAGCTTCACCTCATCTTGACCTCCAGCTCTTTAAGGGCTCAATGTGGTTCTTGCCTAGTGAGACTCTACATCATTTTGAGGTTGAAATGGCCATCAAACCCTGGAGAACATGAAACTCTCCTCACTCTTTCCGGAATTCCTTGTTTGGGCCATTTCTAACCTTGGTGTCTGTCACATCCAGAATTTACAGTCGTTTCCTGTTTCTCCACACCTTAGTATTGTCTATGCGTGGACTTCTCCAAAACCCACCTCTGAGTCGTTCTCAAAACCCACCTGGACCAGAACTACAAAACCAAAGTTAAGTCCAAAAAGGAAGTGGAAGAGCTCTCAAAATTCTGCGAAAATTAGAGTGCCTTGTTGTAATACTTGCATTTAGTGTGGCACAAAATAATCACCAGTCTAAATTCAGTTTATTTCATTAAATATTGGGATGAAATTGAGTCAGTAGGCCAAAAAAATGATAAAATTAACAAATTCTGAAGCTAAAGAACGTCTTGGGGTCTGGTGTCTACGTTCTGTTGGCCAACACAATGACATCAGTTGTCCATCCAATTTTTAAATGCCACAACCTGGGCTGTATTAAAAGAAGTGTGACCAGCAGGTGGAGGGAGATGATTCTCCTCCTCTACTCTGCTCTTGTGAAACCCCAGCCCCAGCTTCGGAGTCTCCAATGTCAGAAGGACATGGAGATGATGGAGAGAGTCCAGAGGAGGCCATGGAGATGCTCCAGGGCTGGAGTCCGTCTGACATGGAGACAGTCTGGGAGAGCTGGGAATGTTCACCTGGAGAAGAGAAGGATCCAGGGAGACCTGAGAGCCCTTTCCAGTGCTTAAATGGGCTCCAGGAGAGCTGGAGAGGGACCTGGGACAAGGGATGGAGGGATGGGACACAGGGAATGGCTTCCCACTGCCAGAATGGGATATTGGGAAGGAATTCCTGGCTGGGAAGGTGGTGAGGCCCTGGCACAGGCTGCACATCCCAGCTTTTGGTCCCTTCCAACCTAACCCATTTCAAGATTCTCTGATTTTATAAGGAGTCACTGAGCATCAGAGTCAGTGCATGGCTGGATGTACCGAATCATTCTGCTCTTAAAGGGATCCAAATCCTTGGCCTGGGTCCATCAGCTGGCCAAATGTAGCTCTGGGATCATGGCTGGGATCTGAGATGTGTCTGGCCTGGATATATTTGGGACTGAATGCATCCAATTAGGGAATTTGATGGAATCAAGCCGGCACCCAGAGAAACAGCGTGAACTCTCAGAAGGCATTCAGGTACTTTTTGCAGTTCCGTGTGATCTGTTCTTCCACGGATTTAGGAAAGAGGTTCTGATGGTCAATGACCCCCTCCAGAAATTGAACCTCCCTTCTGTTCTGTGTAAACATTTGCACACATATGGGAAGAATATATATTTGTATATTCAAAAAAATATATGGAGAGCATTTTTTATTTATTTGTTCAGGCTTTGGAGGCTGTTTTAATTTTTATTTTTCTTCTCCTTTATTTTTTTTTAATCCCTGGATTGAATATGACAAGTCTGATTTCTCTCCCCACTTGGATTCATCTCACAATGGAAGAAAAAGCCAAAAAAAGAAGGAAGTTTCCCTATAAACCTCCTCTAGTGCCTTTACCTTCTGGGACAGCGTCTGCTTTTCCTGCTGAACATTCCCAGCTCTCCAAGGAAAGAGAAAGGAAAAGATAGGAAAGGTGTTCCTGTGAGCCCTGTGATCAAATTAGTAGCTTCCTCTGGAATAATTCCAAAAAGTTTGTACCTTCCTCTGGACTCATTCCAAGAGGTCTGGACCTTCCTCTGGACTCATTCCAAGAGGTCTGGACCTTCCTCTGGAATAATTCCAAAAAGTTTGTACCTTCCTCTGGAATCATTCCAAGAGGTCTGGACCTGCCTCAGGGGTTCTTGTTCCTTGACACCAGAAGCAATGGGAAAGGCCAGACAATTCCTGCTTGGAGAGGACAGGGAATATGGAACAATTTAAAGGGAAGTTCTGAAGGGAGGGAAGAAAGGTGGGAAAGGCTCAAAAGGCAAATCCTGGAGCAGTTCCTGAGGTGGGATTGCATTCCCTCATCATGCAGGTTGGTGCTGTGTGAATGGGGATGGGATTTGGGGATCCCTGTCACAAAACACAGGGATGTGCTCCTTTGGATTCCTATTTAGCAGCACGACACTGAGACTGGGTCTATTCTCTTCCAAGCCAACTGGTTTCAGAAAACCAGGGAAACTGGAAGGGGAAGAACATGGATCAGGGGACACTGAGAATGAAGGGATGAAACCCACAGTGGGATCATTCAGGAGCTCTGCCAGATCACTGAAGGAGAGAAAGTGGGTGTCAAAAATGCCACCCTGGGAATCCCAAATTCTCCTCCTGGCTGAGAATTGTCCAGCCTGGCCATGGAATGTCTCCAGGGCTGGGGCATCTCCCATCCTCCAATCCCTCACTTTACAGGCTCTTGTAACAGAAATTTGAAACCCAAATTCCCCTGCTGGGGACCCTGCAGGAGGAGAATGGGAAGCACCTTCAGAGACACTTCTGGAAGTTTTCCCAAGAAATGCCAAGGGACAGATGGCTCATCCACACAGATGTCCTTCAAGACCTGACATTCTCATGAGGATTTGCCCCATCCTGGGTGAGGCAGGGATTGGGGGGTTCCAACCCTGTCATGTCCAGAGGGTTGGGATATCTTTCCTCACCAGCACCACCAGTGGAAGGAGTTCAGGGCAGCTCCCACCACCAGGAATAGCAACCACTCCTCAACCTCCATGTATTCCATGACCAAGTGATGGAAACCTGAAGCCACTACTGAGATGGGTGAGTGGCTCCCTGGAAATGCAACTTGCTTGGAAATTCCATCCCTCATCACGATTCAGAAGAAGAAGAAAACCAGCTGAAGACCTCAGGGTAGGATCTGCAGCTCTGAGCCCAACCCTTCCCTGCATTCCCTCCAGCCACAGAGACCTCTGTCTTCCCTCCCTGAAATCCAACAGCCTCAGGCAGCTGAATCCAGGAGTGATGGAGAGCAGCAGCCTGGCTGTCCTGAGCCTCCCATCCCTGTAAATCAGTGCCCTGTCCGAGGGGTCGGAGGAAAAGGGGCAGATAAATCAATCCCACCCATCGACAGCCTTGCACTGCAACGTGATGTTGGTTTAGCAGTCAATATTTATCGACCAGGATTGTGTTCCCAGGGGGATGTTCTGCTCTGGGAAGGGAGCCCACACCCCGGTGGAAAAGCCAGCTCTAGAAGGTCTTGGCAGATTTAGAGGGAATTTGGGGAGAGGGGATAGAGAAAGAGGGGTAAAGTAGAAGATAGGGAGAAGATGGGGCACCTGGAAAGGATGTAGGGGAGTGTTATGGACAAGGGGTGATGGGAAGGGGCAGGAGAGGACACAGAGCGGGCCAGTTTGTACTTGTGACATACAAAGACAAGGAGAAGAGTCCACACCTGCTCCTTACACCCTTCTCACGGAGCTCCCATCCCTGGAGGTGGCCAAGGAACAACTGGACATGACACTCAGTGCCCTGGTCAAGGTGGTGACGGGTCACAGGTTGGACTCGATGATCTTGGAGGTCTTTTCCAACCTAAATGATTCTGTGGCTCTGGGATTCTGCGATTCTCCAAAGCCAACAAGGGATCCAGGACTCCCAGTTCCACCAGTCCACTCCATCCAGCTTGCAAGGCCAAGCACCAAAAGGTGGGATTTGAGAGTTATATCCCTGCACAAAGGTCTGCACCCAGACCAGTCAGCACAGCAGAGCCCACGCCATTAAATTCACCGTTCAGGATGGCAAACTACCCAATCCCTTGAAAATACACCCAAAAAAAAGGTCAGGGCAATCCAAGCTGGCTGAGATTTCACATGTCCTGGGAGCCTTTCCAAAACCAAGCAGCACAGGCACAGGAGATGCAGCTTCCCAAGTTTTCTGGGCAGCACCAATCCCTGTCTTTTCCTGTGGTCAGGATTGTGGTGGTCCAAGACCAGACCTGCTCCTTCCCTGGACTGCAACCTCAGGAGAAGAAACTACAGGTCTGTTTTCTCCCATCCATTATTTACTGGGTGTTTACCAGGCCTGCTCTGAAAACAGAATTATTAATTTCCCCTCGAGCTTTCCGGTGCTGCTCTTTGTTCCAACGTCAATGCAAACACACACAGTTTCCTCTTCCCAACTTCTCCAAGAGATAAACAGGTTTTTCCAGGGAAGGCTCGGCCAGGAGTTCCTCTCTTATTGTGGATCCATCACAAAACAGCAGTTCAAGGCTTTCCCACAGTGCAGGTCTTGGCATTTTCCTGCCTGGAACTGCACAGCCAGGACCAGTAAAGGAGAGGAAGGGAGAAAAAAGGGCTTGAAGGCAGAGGGAACAGCCCTGGAAAATGGGTACTGATGCTGGGGGAATGAGAGATGTGGCTTTTCAAAAAAGTGGTGAGATCCTGACGCCCAACACTGCCCATCCCTGGATCTACAGGGATTTGGTGCTACCAAAGCAAACCCTTTGCAGGAATTTTTGTCCAGCCTTAACAATCCCTCCCTAAGCAACCCTGGGACGGATCTGACTGAGGGGGCACTTGATCCTCTCATCCATCACCGACAAAGTTAGTCAACAAGACTGAACCTTGATGAACACCAGAAACAGCCCTCAGCTGGATTTATCTCCACTCCATGAGCAGCAATTTCTCCAGGAAAAATGATGGGGGAAACAGTGCCAAAGTCCAGGTAGACACACCCACAGCCTTCCCCTCTTCTTGCCATAGGAGAACAGGTGGGTCAAGCAGGACCTGCCTTCCATAAATCCATAATGATTGGGCCTGATCCACTGGTTGTTCTGTACTTGTTGTGTGGTGGCACTCATGAAGATCTGCTCCAGAGTGTCCTCTGGATTCAAGCAACAGGTCTGTCATTCCCTGGATCCTCCTTCCAGCAAAGCATTCCAGCAACTAAGCACAGAAAGCAGCACAAAAAGTATTTCCAGGTTCACCATTTAAGCAGAAAAAGCAGCACAAAAAGAACTTGCAGGTGGATCATTTACATAGGAAAAGCAGCACAAAAAGTATTTCCAGGTTTACCATTTAAGCAGAAAAAAAAGCAGCAGAAAAAGCAGCAGAAAAAGTATTTCCAGGTTCATCATTAACATAGAAAAGGCAGCACAAAAAGTACTTTCAGGTTCACCACTCAAGCACAAAAAGAACTTCCAGGTTCACCATTTTGGTGGGATGAGGAAGCAGGGCAGGGAGGACTCAGGGAGCTCACAGCGCCCTGGGGGGATCTTTGCTCATTCCCCTTGTATGTGTCCTATAAGAGGACTTGGGATCTGCAAAAAACAAATGAGCTTTTGGGAGAAAAAAACAATTGCAAGAGCTTTACATTGTGGAGATAACGAGATTCAGGCAACAGAGAAATTTTCAGGGGTGTTCACATGAATGATCTTTTTGGCAGCAAAATCTCCAGCGTTGGATTTGCTGTTCTTTATCAAACCTAAGGGGTAAGGGTAAAGCTGGGTTTTCTCCTCAAGGTTTTTCCAGATATGAGGGTGCTCCTGAGAAGGATCAGGGAATCATTTAGGTTGGAAAAGACCTCCAAGATCATCAAGTCCAACCTTTGGCCGATGGCTGCCTTGCCAATTAAACCATAAATGCCACATCCACTCGATTCTGGAGCACATCCATGGATGGATCTCAGGCAGACCGGCAGGTAAAACTTCCTAAATAATCCTCAATCCTGCATGAAAAAAAATGAGGGTTTGTCCCCCCGATGTCACAAATCTCAGCTCAGCCCTTCTTAAAACCCTCCCCAAAAGGAACAGCTCCCCACGGGAGCACTTTGGGAAGGCGAGCCCTGATCCTGGCAGCGAATCTGACAGCCCCTGAGTTTTAATGAGGGAATAATCCAGATGAAAGAATCTCTCCTCACATGCAAAGCGTTGCGAGGGGGAAAAAAAAGCCCCTTGTGCTGGCTGTCTCCAGTGAATGTCCTATTTTCCCAGGCTCAAAGCTTATTGATTTAAGTCTTCCCTCTTAAGGCTCATCCCATGCCATGTTTTGATGTCCCAGAACAGCAGCTTCCAATATCCAGTGTTACCCTGGAGCTTCTCAGAGGAAAAAATTCGTGTTTTCTTTACAGGAATTTGAGGAACAGATGGAAAACCCTTAAATTTTGTTATTGTGTCAAAAATAGAGGTATTTTCTAAGTGGGTCTGGAGCGTTTTCACAGGGCAAAGAGCAGAGCTGGAAATTTCAGCTCAGAGGGTGAAAAAGATTAGAAAATTAAAAGCAGGGCTGGTCCAGAGAAGCTTTGGGTGTCTTTTGTTTGATGAAATGATTTTTTTCCTCCAGAAAATTGAGTTAGTGAAGACAAAGCTCACACCTGATCAGCTCGTTCTCCTGCTCCTGGAGATCCTCACCGGAGTCCTTGACCTGGATCAAGGAGTAAATCCCTGCAGGATCAGCATGAGGAAAAAATGGTCCATGGGGGATGGAAAGACAGGGAGCAACCAAAATGGTTGGTGCCATGTTGAGCTTTGACATCGACCCTTTATTCACTGTAAAATAAATGTATTTACAAGCAGAGCTGTTTAAGCCACAGGGACCATCCTGCTCCTCCTCCCTTCCCCTCCTACATGGATGTACCTCTGTGTGGGGTGAGAGCTTGAGCCTTGCACTTGTTCCGGGTGATTTATGTCCCCTCTGTGAAGCTCAGGAATGACAAGGCAAGAAAATCCCCCAGCAGCCTCTTAAACAACTCAGCAGAGGGGACAACATTCTCCTTTTATTGTTGGTCATAAAATTTTATGGGTTGGAACTCGCTGGTTTTGTTCCACTGAATGAAAGGAAGTGGTATTATTATTTTTTTTGGAATCTACAACCACTGATGGAACAGCTTATAAATGCACCAACCTAGCTCTCTTCCTCTGCAGGGAGATGGGAAGCAGGGCTGGAAAGGTCAGAAAGGAAGTGAAGAAATCCTTATCCCTTGGATGTCTGCAGGGGAGCTGGGCCAAGATCCCAAAGATGTTGGACCAGATTTAACCCCGTGGGTCGGTGTGTGTGTGTGCAGGGAGATGTTCCTGAGATCCAGGGATGAAGGATATTGTTATCCAGTGTATAAAGATCAGCATGATTGAGTGTCCCAGGCAGAACATCTCCAGGCCTGCGGTGGTAGGACCACAAACCCAAGCACTGGGCATCCCTTTGGTCTCCAGAGTGATCTGGAAGATGTCCCCTCTGATTGGAAAAGGAAGAGGCCACAGCTTTGGGTGTTGTCCAGGGAAAGATGTCAGAGCCAGGGCCAGAAATTGGGGTGGGTTCTGCCCCACTGATGGCTCCCCTGGTCTGGTCACCATCCCCAAGAGAGGAACCTCAAGAGAGGTTCATTTCAACCTAAGCTGAAATGGAAGAGGATCCAGCCTGATGCAAAGAGAAGTGATTTCATGAGGAACGTGGTCACCAGTTGGAACAAGTTGCCCTGAGAGGTTGTGCTCAATCTCTGTAGACCAAGGGATGGGAGCAGAAGACCTGAATTTCTATTTGATGCCAGGATTTAGGAGAGGGAAGCCGGGGCTGAGCACAAGGGTAGGACACAGAAACATCTGGGTTTTGGTGTCTGCCTGTCCCCAGCACATGTTGCTGCTGGAATTGAGAGGACCACTAGAAATGCACTTGGGAGGTGCATAATTCCTGATCAGGGATGAAAATCCCCACTGGAACTAGATGTCCCATCCCCATCGGGTGCATATTCATGGTTATGGTGACAAAGCCATTTACCACCATTCCTTCCCCACTCCTCCTCTCCAGAGGGGATGAGCAGGGGGAATAGAGGCTCCTCCATCTCTCCATCACTGTGAGCTCTGCTAGCCCATGCTTTATGCTCCCCAGATCTCAAATCACCTGCAGGAGCAACTCCCTGGTCCCAAGAAGATCTGGGGGGGACAGCGGAGAATTCACCCCCGGCACCACCAAAGGTCAGCCCAAAGGCAGCACAAAAAGGGCTGAGAAGTTGAATATCTGAGGCAAACACAACCTTCAACCCCTAAACACCAAAAAAAACCAGGCATCTCCCATCACTCACCTTCCACCAGGGAGAGAGTCCATAAAACAGAGCTCGAGCAACGCAAGGAAATTAAACCCAAATTGACTATGTGGCAACCCAAGCCATAAATTGTGGTTACTGTGGCCAGTGCTTGGGCTGGATCCGACGCCTATTCATCTTCTCCTTTGATTAAAACATCCCGTGCTAATTCCATTTCCAAAGCCCCAGATTATTTATTCACAGTCAAATTCCCTCCCCTCGCTAATCCCTTCGCATCTCCCGGCTGCAAAATGCGGCCCCAAGATTTGACACCGAGATGTTCCTGGCAGGAACTGCTGTGGGGTGGGGGGAATGGAATAAATGGAATAAATCACATCATTCCCTGCATCCCAACACTCTTAGGGATGGGGCTTTGCTGCTGCTTTAGCTGAGTGTTGCCCCCTCACATCGCCACCACCTCCACCAACCTTCTCACCCCGATCTGAGGGTGATTTAGTCCCTAAAATGGCTCAGGCAATCAATACAAGCTTGAGTATCATCCCAGCTCCACACTTGGGTGCCTGCCCATCCTCACAGGTTTTCCCATGGTCCCAAAAGCTCTGGTGTCTCTTGGCCCTGCAGAGGACCCTTCACCAAGCCTGCCCTCCAGGGAAAGCAGATTCCTATGGCATTTTTAGACCACTGCTGGTTGTTCCCTCTTTGTGTCACAGTCGAGGACTTTTCAGGCTCTGAGAGCATTTGCAAGGATGTTTTCAGTGGACACAGGGATGTTTCTTTCCTCTTGGAAAACTAGTCCAAACCTGGAGGTTGTGAGAGCAAAAACCTTCCCTGTCCTCCCTCCATCCCTTTCTCCTCCCTTTTGGGCCCCCAGAAGACAATCAGTTTCTCCTGGGAAGGGACGAACGTGGCTGCCACCTTCACCCTCAAGGTCCCACCATGCCACCACCTCCACCAGGATCCTTGCCTGCCCTGGCAGCAGGAACAACCCCATTCCTTCCCCCAAAAAAAACCCCATCCTTCCGGAGCATTCCGGCGCGCGCAGCTACAAGATGTTTCCCGCCTGGGTTCTCCGTTAATCCCCCCACCCTCCTCAATACCTGGGCTTGTCCTGGTGCCTGAGAGGATTTGGAAAGGCAAGGGAAAACATAATTAGACGTGATGTTGCCCTCGGAGTCAGAGCCGGGGCCGGCTCATTGAAGGGCAGCGGTCAGCAGAGGGAGCGGAGAGGAGCCAATTTAGCACGGCTTACGGAGCCGTTCCGGCTGATTAGGGATTTGATGAGGGAAGGGGTTTGATTTTGGTAGCTCGAGTGACAGAAGCCTTACGGTCAGTTGAGATCTTGTTTAAGGAGGGCAAGCGGATCTGGACTGGGGATGACAGATAGGGAGACCGGGATGAGCGGGACAAATTGGCCTGGTTCCATCTGTGGCTCGTTGTCCCTGACCTAATCCAGCCAGGGCTGGGCACCGGCAGGGAAAGGGAGCCAGGAGGGCTGCCAGGAGATCCAGGGAGGGAAAACAGCAGGGGTAAAGAACTCGAGGAGGAAGGAAAGACAGGCAGGCAGGGAGTTTGAGTGGAATCTGCCCTGGGATCAAGTCTGAGCCACAGTCATTCCTGGGTTCTGGTTCTGGGCCCTCTGCCTTCATCCTGCAGCTCTCTGAGCTCCAAGGAGAAGAGCAGAGGTGGAAAAGGCTTCTCCAGCCTTCCCCTTCGTGGCTACTGCTCTGGGGACTTGCCTTCTGGGAATGGAGGGGATGGGACAGGCACACACAGCTCCCACTTCTCTGGGACCAAAGCACGGGAGGGTGTGGAATAACAGAATCATGGAATCATGGAATGGTTTGGGTCAGAAAGGGCCTCAAAGATCATCCATTGCCACCCCCTGCCATGGGCAGGGACACCTTCCACTAGCCCAGGTTGCTCCAAACCCTGTCCAACCTGGCCTTGGACACTTCCAGGGATGGGGCAGCCAAAACTGCTCTAAGAATTCTTTTCCAGGGCCTCACCACCCTCACAGGGAGGAATTTCTTCCCAATATGCAATCAAAATTTACCCTCCTTCAGCTCAAAGCCATTCCCTGTGTCCCATCCCTCCATCCCTGGTCCCAATCCCTCTCCAGCTCTTCTAGAGCCTCTTTAGACACTGGATGGGGCTGTCAGGTCTCCCTGGAGCCTTTTCCAGGCTGAACAGCCCCAATTCCCTCAGCCTGTCATGCAGGGCTGTCCCAAAGACCACATCAATCCTGTGAACTTCCATTTCATCCTTCCTGTGATTTTCAAATAGATTAGGCCAGTTAGCCCAGCAGTTCCCTAATTATTCCCCTTTAGGGTGCAGGCAATTCCTGATGTAACCATATCCACATTAGCCCCGTGCTCAGTTAGATCCTTCACTTTTAGGACTTCTTAAGAAATCCTTATGCACAGTGAAGGAACGACCACAAAAAAAGTTGAGCATTAACATAGATTATCATGAAAATGAGCCAGTCTTGGGGAAGGAGGGAAGTGGGGAGGGGATGAATGGCCTGACAAGCTTTCCCAGATGGTTATCAAAGCCAGGGCAGCACAGGACAATAAGATCTCTCTCCCCCCCTGCCCCCATCCTTAAGCCAGGCTAAAAAGGGATGGAATTTTGGGTTAAATCAATGCCCGGCCTTCTTCTTACACAGGTACCTCATATCTGCTGTTCCTTTCCCCTAGAGATGGGCAGGAGGAGCCAAAATGCCTCTGGGAGGGCTCTGTGCCAAATGCTCACCTTGGGGGTGTCAAACCTCCTCCTCAGCTGCCATTCCACCCCGAAATATCTCCCCCTCCTTCCCGCTGCAGGGAGAGGAACGTGAACCTCATGCCCTGTTTTCATTCCAGGGGTGGAAGGTGAGGGGAGGTTTAGACACCCCCTGGAACCTTCTGTGAGCCGTGAGATCACAATGGGACTCCGGTCCTTGTAAAGGGGGAGAGATTCTTTTCCCTCCCTTGATTCCACAGGTAAGAGACAAATTCAGGCACCAGGGAAACTCCAGCCAGGCAGAGCTGCTGGGAATTGAGCCCCAACTCCATTTCCCGTGGTCAAAAGGTGATTAAATGACTTTTCCAGGTGCCCAGCCAGCACTCCAGGTGTCATATCCAGTCTCCTGAGCCCCACACTGATACCCTAATCATGGGAAGGGGATCCAGGCCAGAGAGGACACATCACCAGGAGGAAAAACACAGCCTGCAACGACCCAAAAAGCCAAATCCCTGAGCGGCTGGTGCTGTAAATCCTCACTCCCCAGCACCCAACGGTGCAAAAATGAGGCTGGGAAAGAGGTTCAGCCTGGAAGTCAGCAGGAGTTCAGTGCCAGCAGTTCTGAGCCTTTCAGAAGGAAAGAAACTGCAATTTCCAGCCAGAACCCAAAGTAGGGAAATGTTAATAAACAAAATGAAAGGGGAAGTGAAATCCATCCTTCTGCCTCCTGTCCCTGTGATGTGTTTGGCTTTCAGCTCTCTTTGACAATCCCGAAAAAATTAACACCACGAGATACACAATTATTGCCGGATTGAGAAGGGCAATCAAAGCCTTTCAAACCAATGTTTTGTCAACAGAAATAAAGGGAAGTATTTGCCATGAAAATTCCCCCAAAATATTGGCCCTTTTTCCCCTGCAAAGCCAGGAATCTCATTTTATATCAGCTCTGAAGCTCCTTTTCATCTGTCATCGTATCTTGAAACGATAAGAATTACTCTCAGTAGGGAGTTATTTCTCTGCTTCCCTCTCAGCTCAAAATAGAAAACACTTCCCCCCCCCGCCCCTTTTAATTTGAAATAAGCTTGATATCATCAGTGAAAATTCATCTGGAACTCATAATAAAGCAGGGAGCTCTCACCTGGTAACTGGTGCCCACCAGCTTCCAAGTGCAGCTTCAATATAATTAAATAATAATAATCCAGGAGATACAAAGCCTGGAATGCTGGAGCAGCTCTTAAAACTGTGCCACCTCCATTTCAGATGCTTGAAAGGTGATTTATTTGATTAATTAGCTTGGGTAGGTTTCTATCAACCCTCCATTGCCTTTTCCAGACGCTCCATCCAAAGCCCACTTAAGCCAGTGTAATAAAATCTTTTGCCTACAAAGGGCCTTCAGATAAATCCATGGGCTCGTGCCAGGGGTTAATTTCTGGTTCAGCTCCTGCTGGGTCTGCTCCACTTCCACCCCCGAGGATTTCACTGGAGTTATTCCACAGGATCCAAAATGAAGCCTGGGAATACTCACCTGGCTGTGCAGAGAAGATAATTCCAGACACCCTCCCTCGGACACAGCCTCTTTCCTGGAGTCACCTTCCCCTAGTTCCCAAGGTGGGGAAACCCTGGAAATCAGCTTTGAGGGGGGAAATAATGAGGAGGGGGGGTGGACTTAAAGCACCCCAAGGGTGTTTGCGTCAACTGGAGCAGAGTGGCTTGGCTGGCACAAAATGCCACCTCCCAACCCAGGGCGGGCTGGCACCGCTCCAGAGCCGTGATCTCATCCCTCCCACCTTCCCAGAAATACCCGGGTCGATTTCCAAATCGTCGCTGTTTGCCACTTCCAGCCCTTCCCCTGGCAGGGTCCTTGCAGGCAGACACATCTCCCCTTCCCTACGAGCCAGCCTTCTTCCCTGAAATTAAAAGCTCCAGGGTCGGTGTATCCCGACATCCCAGGGGTGGCTCATCCATTCCCGACGCATCCCAATCCCCCCCAATCCATCACCCAGAAAGGTCCCCAAACCCTCCCAGGCGCCACAGAGGGGACATCAACAGCCAGACGAGGAGGATGGCAAATCTTGGCCCTTTTTAAGGAGAGGTCCTTCAGGCCAGGACAGGTTTTGGGATCTGTTCCCAAGGGCTGATGGATGAAGGCAGTGGGAATGCCGACGCGCACACAGCTGCCCTCTCTGCCCCTGTTTTGGGTTCCCACGTGTTGCGGTCTGGGGAGGGAGAAAGGGATCTTTATCCCACTTATATTTATTAGCAGAGAAGGAAGAAAGACCCCCCTCATCCCTCCTGTGCCAGGGAAGGTAATTGCCTCTCCCGCTCCAATCCCTGAGAAACCATCAATAAACGTCTCCGCCAACTTTGAGGCCTCGTCCAATCTTGACAAATTGGAGTGAAACAAATCCCGTTTGCTTGTAATGCGGCGATTCCAGGGAGATGGATTCCAGGGAGATGGGATTCCAGGGAGGTGGATTTCGGGGGAGATGGATTCCAGTGGAGATGGATTACAGGGAGATGGGATTCCAGGGAAGATGGATTCCAGGGAGGTGGATTTCGGGGGAGATGGATTCCAGTGGAGATGGATTCCAGGGGAGATGGATTCCAGGGGAGATGGATTCCAGGGAGATGGGATTCCAGGGACATTGGATTCCAGGGAGGAGGATTCCAGGGGAGTTGGATTCCAGGGAAATGAGTTCCACATAGATGGATTCAAAGGAGATGGATTCAAAGGAGATGGATTCCAGGGAGATGGATTCCAGGGGAGATGGGATTCAAGGGAAATGGATCCCAGGGGAGAGGGATTCCAGGAGAGATGGATTCCAGGGGAGATGGGATTCCAGGGGAAATGGATTCCAGGGAGATGAATTCCAGGGAGATGGGATTCCAGGGAGATGGGATTCCAGGGAGATGGGATTCCAGGGGAGATGGATCCCAGGGGAGGTGGATTCCAAGGAGATGGATTTCAGGGAAATGGGATTACAGGGGAGAAGGATTCCAGGGAGATGGATTCCAGAGGAGACAGATGTTGGCTGGGGAGAAGATTGTGGGGAAGTACAACTGCAGAAATGTCCCCCTGCATGAGGAGGGACAGGGCAGGACCCCCTTTGGATGCTGACAGGGATGGAGAGGGATTCCTTTGGGACACTCAGCTCACACAGGGAATGCCAGCTTTGGGAATGCCCAAAAAGATGCCTTTCCTGAGGGTTTGAAATGAGTGGTGTGGATGTTCCTTCTTCCTCAAGGCATCTCTTGAGGACTTCAATCCACCCTCCTCCCTGGGATTTACTTTTAATCCAAGGGGATGCCCTGAGTGGGGACAGACGTTGCCATCAGCTGTTGATCATGTCTTTTTTCAGGAGGAAAAGCATCCCATCAGATGGCAAAGTTATCCCTGAAAATGGACCAGGAACTGAAGGATATCAGGAATCCCCTGCCAGATTCAGTCTTGCTTCTTATCCCCCCCTAAAAAAGCAGGAATTTGGGGAAGAGGGGGAAGAAATGCTGCATTTCCATATACACAGTCACACCCCTGTATGTCAAAGGAATATTAAGGAATAGGATTTTAAAAGGAACCAAAGGAATTCTATTTTTTTTGGCAATCAAAACAATTCTAGGATGGAAGGAACAGGATATTTGAGTTTTAACCAGTCACAAAACTGCATTCCTAAGAGCCTCCTGCATCCAGGTATAACCTGTTTGTGGGGAGATGAAGAGCAAGGAGAAGAAAATCCAAAAATGTACCACATCAGGAAAATGATGGGAATAAGCTGTTTTACTAAATCTGTGACTGCAAATGTATCAGCTGGATGACACTGCTGGTATTAGAGTGGCTCCCACTCCCAAATTCCCTATCCTGCTTCATCCCAAACCAAGAGATATATATTTATTTGTAGATAAAAGACAAGTATAGACACATATATATGTATTTATAGCTGTATTTTAGGTGTATATATATATAAAATTTTTTATGAAAGGCACAATCCTAAAAATATCCCCCATGTTTTGATTTTTTCTGCACATTGAAAAGTGCTGGAAATCCTAAAATCAAAAGGAACCTTCCTGATTGGATTGAAATTCCACCATCAAGCCACACAACTACAGGGATAAAACCCATGTCCTGGCAAAAGCTGGTTTTTTCCCCAATTTCTGCCCAGTTGGCCTTTCCCAATGGAATTCTCCCATGGGAATGTGGTCTAAAAGCTCTGGTCAATTAATGCAAATTATATAAGGAGATGTTATTTCTTGTATTTGTTCAACACTGGGTTTTCCCAATGGGAAAACTGGAATGGAACACAAATCCAGGGGATTTTTTAAGGCAGAGCCTTAAATCCCACAACGTGTCCCAGCATCATCTGACCAAATTTTGGCATCGTTAGACCCAAACCCAAATATCATGGATGTTTCTAAGACCAGGATTGACACTCTCATTTTCCTTATCTGTCCAGGAAGAAGGAGCATTAGCAGGAAAACCTCCCCAACTACTCATTTCCAGGATTAATAATTAATTCTTCCCCATTTTGGGGGGTTTTTTTGGAACAGGGAGAATACACAAATATTGTGGCTTCTCCCTAAAAATGCTGGTTGTGGATATTTGGGAAAGAATTTATGAAACAGGGAGAGGGGAGAGAAATCCTTGCCTGGATCCCAGAACTCTTCAAGGATCACTGGAGTTGTGGATTACTCTGATCTCTCTGTTTTCAGGGATATGGAGTCAAATTTCTTCTGTAATACTGAAAAGTGAAATGGTTTTACTATCAGGAATTTTAAGGTTGGAGAGGACCTTAAAAATCATCTTGTTACAACCCCCTGCCGTGGGCAGGGACACCTTCCACTATCCCAGGGTGCTCCAACCTGGCCTTGGACACTTCCAGGGTTGGGGCAGCTTCTCTGGGAATTCTATTCCAATCCCTCACAGGGAAGAATTCCTTCCCAATATCCCATCTAACCCTGCCCTCTGGCAGTGGGAAGCCATTCCCTGTGTCCTGTCCCTCCATCCCTTGTCCCAGGTCCCTCTCCAGCTCTCCTGGAGCCCCTTTAGGCACTGGAAGGGGCTCAGAGGTCTCCCTGGATCTTTCTCTTCTCCAGGCTGGACATTCCCAGCTCTCCCAGCCCATCTCCAGAGAAAAGGGACTCCAGCCCTTGGATCATTTCCATGGCCTCCTCTGGACTCACTCCAGCAGCTCCACGTACTCCTTATAATTCCACCTCTTGCAGAGACATTCCCATCCGGAATTCCTCAAAAGAGGAACAGCCAAAAAGAAGACACAAACCCAGGCATAGAAACTTTTCTTCCAGAGGTTTCATCCCTGTCTGCCCTCCCCACGGAGCCAGGAATGCTCCTCTGCCGAAGCCACCTCCTCCTTTAGGGATTCAGAGACCCTGAAATGGCTTTTTCCATTTCCCAGGGATGCAAAAAATGCAGCAGGTAATTTCATGGACAGAACAGAGATCACGATTTGAGCACTTGAGTGCAGTTTTGACTCCTCAATGTGGTAAAATTCCAGGCAATTACGTGGGGAGGTATTGGAATATGGGATGATATTTGTTTGGAACCAGGAGCGGTGAGAAGGAAAACAAGCTCTCTGGCCACAGCCCATTGACAACGGCAAGGTCAAAAGCTTTGGCTGCCTGAAGTGGCTTTAGGAGGGAGGGGGATCTGCTCCAGCGTTTCTGAAACTCAAAATAAATCCTGGAGGAGAATATCGATGGATTTCATGGATTTACATAGATGCTGCCCTCAAATAAGGGCAGGATGGACTCGTCTTTCATGGAAATACACTTAATTCTGGCCAAAATAGGGCTAAAATCTCATTGCCTCGAACGGAAATGTGATATAAAATAATTTTTAAATGGTGCATGATTGGTGTTTTTAAGTGTTGCGTGATTCCAAATCTTTTCTTCACTCCTCGGAAAATCTGTCTTGGTTTTGGGCAGGAAGGGAAGAATCTTTTCATCATGGATCAGGGAGATAGATAAAGAAGTCCTGAGGTTTGAGGAACAGTAGGAGGCAACAGGACATGGGAATGCTTTCCAAAAAAGAGGATCTGAACATGGGGAATTACACATCCCATCACTAAAGGACTGGAAAACGGGTTGGGCAGGAATAAATCCATGAACTGCCACTCTCAGGGAACTTCATGTGCAAATATGAGCCATCAGGGGTCCCAAACATCTCCTGGGACTCCTGGAAGGAAGCAGGACATCCCTGCTTTCCCTTGTCTGAGCAGGGAATGCAGCAGGAAGGACGAGATACGGACTGAGGAGACACCTGAGTGATGGATGAGCCAGAGGAACACGTGGAAAACGGGAGCAAAGGCTGGGAACCCTTGAAACAAAGACAACATGACCAGCACAACCCTGTTCATCTCCATCTCTGAGGCCATAAATCCACGTATCCCTGGATTTGTCTGCCTGTCAGGGGAGAGGGAAGGGACTTGTACTTTATTTCCAGTTCCAGTGCTCCTGATGAGCTGCAGTATTGCCCTTCATACTCCTCCAGTCTCAATAAACCTGGCTAATTAGCATCCTGACCACTCAATTAATTAGGCAGCGCACTTAATTATGACAAACTACATTAGTTGCTGTAGCCCAGAGTCCGATGGACATTAACGTCGGGTTATGTTCAGTAACAATTTGATTTGAGAGGGAGTTTATTGACCAGAAAAGACATATGATGAGATTAAAATAATCAGTAGGACTCGCTCAGCGCCATTGGCTCCTCAGAGCTGTGGGCTGGGGTTAGAAAGACATCAGGGATGGCCCAATTAGTCACTTCATTCTCATTAAGAGCCACGGCATAAATGGCAAGATATTGGCAGGGTGCGAAGGGAGAGGCGGCCAAGCTACAAGAGGGTCTTAAATAAGATGTAGCACAGAAGGTTTGGGTTCCTTCTCTCGGTCGTGATCCTGCTCTTGGCCAAAAATGGAGAATCCAAGAGAGTTTGCCGCTCCCATAGAGCGGTGGGAGAAGGATTGGACATGTGGAAACATCCCTTGGGAAGGAAAATTCTGTTTCTTCCCCAAAAAATATTGTTGTTATTTCGGGATAGGTGGAATTGACCTACCAGTGTCCAAGAGAGGGGACACATGTGGTGCTTCTTCTCTGACAAGGTGACTCCTTTAGGGGATGAGGAAAAGGCTGGGGATGTGTCTACCTGGATTTTAGGAAAGCCTTTGATGACGCTTCCCACAATGTTCTCCTGGAGAAACACATTGAAGAGTGTCCAGGGAAGGGAATGAAGCTGGGGAAGGGTCTGGAGCACCAGGAGGGGCTGAGGGAGCTGGGGGGGCTCAGCCTCGAGAAAAGGAGGCTCAGGGGGGACCTTCTGGCTCTGCAACCCCCTGACAGGAGGGTGGATCCTGGTGGGATCAGGCTCTACTCCCAGGGAACAAGGGACAGGATGAGAGGAAACGGCCCCAAGTTGCCCCAGGGGTGGTTTAGTTGGATATTGGAAAAATTCCTTCATGGAAAGGGCTGACAAGCCCTGGCACAGGATTCCTGGAGCAGTGGTGGAGTCCCCAACCCTGGAATTATCTAACAGGTCTGCAGATGTGGCACTTGGGGACATGGTTTAGTGGTGGCCTTGGAGGTGCTGGGGGAATGGTTGGGCTCGACGGTCTTGAAGGGCTTTTCCAACCTAAATGATCCTACAATATTTTTCCTCAGAATGAAGAAATGAAGGGATTAAGGCCCTTTTCTTTGAGTTCAGGGGATGGATTTGCTGCTCCAACAGAGACAGTTTCCTGATTCAAGGCTATTCTGTGGAAATAAATTAGTGAAATGGCCAAAACTGAGAGAGCTGGAACCCTCCTAAACTGAGTGATATCCCACAGTCGACATGGCAAGAGAAAAAACCCAAAACCAACCTCCAAAAAATGACAACAGAATCCCAAAAATGAACAAAAAAACCCCCCAAAAATCAAAGCACCAAAATAAAGAAACAAATAAAAGACTGAAAGGAAGATGATTCTTTGGTGAGAGGAAGGGAAAAGACAAGATTCACCAGGAAATCTGATCCAACTCTTGGCCTTGCCAGCATAGCTTTGTTGTCCCAGTATCTCCAACTAAAAAGGTGGAAGGATCCCACATTTGTGGACCTCCTGCATCTCCCTTATAACTCTCCAGATAAAAGTTAAATTTTAATATATTCTATTATTTTTTTGCAATTATTTGATATAACCACTTTCCTGGCCTGGAGAAACATAATTCTCCTTCCTGGGGAACCTTGAAATCAGGGGAGAAAATAAATCCAATTATTTTTAAAAGGCTTTCCTGCATGAGAGAATGCAGGAGGAAAATATTCATATTTATCCATAAAAAGCAAAGGCAGATTCCACACCAATTTCCAAAGACTTGGAATGTGATTGGAAGTCTGAAGAGGCTGGCCAAGGGTGGTTAAGGCTCTTGGGTTTCTGGGAAACTCCACTCCTTAACATATTGATCCCTTGTAAAAGGGTTTATCCTTCAGCCTTCACTTTCCAGTTATAAAGAGGAATGGAGAAGAGGAGGAATTGCCATTAGTCCTAAAGAAATCCTATCCAAACACAACACATGCCCACTTTTGAATGGATTTTCATCAATACACAGGCCCCAGATCCATCTCCTTCCTCCAATGAGGGCAAAGATAAAAATATCGGACGTCCAACACCAGCCTAAAATGCTCTGAAATTTCTGGGTCAACAAACGGGTTTCCTGTTAATTCTTGTAAATATTCCTGGTTCTCCCAGAGCCAAGACTGGGATTTGGGAAGGACTGGCCGTGTTTGTGCACTGGATGGGGAAGCCAGACCTGTTTCTAAATAAAACATCAGATGCTGCTTCTCCCATCAGGTGTCGATACATTGCGGTTGTCCCATCCCTGGAAGTGTCCAAGGCCAGGTTGGAAGGGTCTTGGAGCAACCTGGGCTAGTGGAAGCTGTCCCTGTCCATGGCAGGGGATGGACGATCTTTAAGGTCCCTTCCAACCCAAATTATGTGATTCTGTGATTATGATGATGATTATTCTTTTCCTTTCCTTTCTGTCCTACTAAACTGTTTTTATCTCCACTCACAAACTCGTGATGTGCCCTCTCAATGCCTTTACTTTTGTTTGGCTCGTGGTCTCCACCCAGTGCTGATCCCAAGGACCTGGATGTGGTCTTAGAATCACAGGCTGCCCTGAGTTGGGTGGGACCCCCAAAGATCATCGAGTCCAACTCCTGGCCCTGCACAGACCTCAAAGATCATCTCATTCCAACCTCCCTGCCATGGACAGAGACACCTCCCACAATCCCAGATTGCTCCAAGCTCCATCCAACTTGGCCTTGGACACCTCCAGGGATGAAGAGTTGAGTCTGGTCACCTCAAGCCATCCCAAATGGAGAAGACACTTGTCAGGGGTTACTCTGTGCTCAGTCCTCCCAGGAACAGGCTGAACCACGGAGAGCTCACTACACGTCCCAGAACATCCTTGTTTTGGGACTCCATCCCAAAAAACAAGAGGTGAAACCCAGCCACGTGGTCCAGGAGCCCCACATTCCATTTTCCCATGAACTGTCTCCTCTGGGAGGGGAAAGATGGACCAAACAGCTCCTTGAGCTCTGTAAAACGGAGAGAGATGGAGGGGCAGGTAGTTGGAGACACACACAAGAAAATCAAAGACCTTCATTTCTCCCAACAGCTAACTTGGGAAATGAAACCTTGGAGAAAATGCTGAACCCAGAGGCAGCTCCTTGGTGAGGATGAGACACAAATCAGGAGATAGGAGAGGGTTGGTCTTCACCCCAGGTCTCTGCTGGCACAAAGGCATCAGCTGGTCCACACATAGCTACAGAATTTATCACCCACTAATCTCCCAAAAAAGCAGAGCTTGGGGAGAATTTTCAATGGAAAAAAAAATACCTCATAGCCAAAAAAAATGGAGTTTTAATGATATCGAAGCATTTCCCAGCCACGTTGCAATTTCATTGAGGTTTTCGATGCTTAAGTTCCCTCCCTAATTCCGAGAAATTAAAAACAGAATGAAATGCATTAAAAGAGCTGTCTTCATTTCGCAGCTGGGAGCGACGATTGAAATTCATCTTGAATTAAAACAAAAAAAATAAAAAAAGGAAAATAAGGCAAAATTTGCAGCCAACTTGGAGCGTTTCTGACTGAAACAAAATATCACTCACAACCAATTGTTCCGAGCCAATTGCTCAATTGGCCTCAGTCATTTTTTTTCCCCAAGGAATCAATCTGCTGAAGTACATAAAGAAATGTTCATTTCCATCCCAATCCAATTCCCAGAATACTGAGGAACCTGATGGGTTTATCTCTGCTCTGCTCGAAGAACATCCACTGATTTCCTGCCTCTCCAGATTTCCATGCTGGGATTTTGCTGCTCTCCCTGCAGCCCCACCTCCCACTGGGTGATCCCCAGTTCCCACTGGATGATTCACAACTCCCACTGGGCAATCCCAAACTCCTACTGGATGATCCCCAATTCCCACTGGATGATCCCCAGTTCCCACTGAATGATCCCCACCTCCCACTGAATGATCCCCACCTCCCACTGAATGATCCCCACCTCCCACTAGGTGATCTCCAGTTCCCACTGGGTGATGCCCAGTTTCCACTGGATGATTCCCAGTTCCCACTGGGTAATCCCCAACTCCTACTGGATGATTTTCAACTCCCACTGGGTGATCCCCACCTCCCACTGAATGATCCCCAGTTCCCACTGGGTGATCCCAAACTCCAGCTGGAAGATCCTGAACTCCCACTGTGTCATCCCCAGTTCGCACTGGATGATCCCCTGTCCCCACTGGGTGATCCCCACCTCCCACTGGATGATGCCCAGCTCCCACTGGCTGATCCCCACCTCCCACTAGGTGATCCCCAGTTCCCACTGGGTGATCTCCAGTTCCAACTGGATGATCTCCAGTTCCAACTGGATGATCCCCAGTTCCCACTGGATGATCCACAACTCCCACTTGATGATCCCAAACTCCCAGTGGATGATGCCCAGTTCCCACTGGATGATGCCCAGTTCCCACTGAATGATCCCCAGTTCCCACTGGACGATCCCCAGTTCCCACTGGGTGATCCCAAACTCCCACTGCGTGATCCCCAGTTNGATGACCCCCACCTCCCGCCGGATGATCCACAACTCCAGCTGGAAGATCCTGAACTCCCACTGTGTGATCCCCAGTTCCCACTGAATGATCCCCAGTTCGCACTGGCTGATCCCCACCGGCTGATCCCCACCTCCCTCTGGGTGATCCCAAACTCCCACTAGATGATTCAAAGCTCCCACTGGATGATCCCCTGTACCCACTGGGTGATCCCAAACTCCAACTGGAAGATCCCATGGATTTGGGCAGGCTGGCTGCATCACTACCAAGAGCATCCTCCTCCAACTTCATCCCATCTCCAACTTCGATGGATTAAGGTGTTCCTGTCCATGGCAGGGGGGGTGGAATTAGATGAGCTTTAGCGTCCATTCCAATCCAAACCATTCCAGGATTCTATTATTATTATTATTGTTGTTGTTTTGTTGTTGTTGTTAATATTATAACTATTATTGTTGTTATTATCATTATTGTTGTTGTTGTTGTTTTGTTGCTGCTATTGTTTTGTTGTTATCATTATTATTGTTATTATTTTTACTGTTATTATTGTTGTGTATTATTATTATTATTATTTCCCCTTCCTTCTCTGTCCTATTAAACTGTCCTTATTTCAACCCACCAATTCTCCCTTTCTTCCCTAATTCTCTCCCATCCCAGTGTATTGAATGGGTGGCTGGTGGGTTAAACCATGACTTGGGCCAACAGCCTCAAATCCAGGATGGATTGGTTTCCCAGTCCCTTTGTCCCACTCAAGGACATATTTCTGGATGATTCCCACTCGGAGAAAATCAGATTATTTTCCCTCAGGCCCTTATTTTCCCACCGAGGTCAGCCAGAGCTTCCCATGGAGTTTGGGATTGGACTCAGGGGAATTTGTTTTTCCACCAAGGTGCTCTGAACATGGTGATTTCCAGAGGATCATTCCCTGAGATTCCTCTTGGCTGCAGAAAAGGACCCAGAGGGAAAGACCATCAGGAGAAGGGAATGGTGAAGAGCCTGGACATGGGCCTATCCCAAGCAAGGATATTTGGGTTCTTCAAGGAAGACCAAGGTCTGGAACACAAGTCTCTCTGATGAGGAGCAGATGAGGGAGCTGGGAATGTTTATCCCAGGGAAAAGGAGGCTCAGGGGGGACCTTCTCACTCCCTACAACTCCCTGACAGGAAAGAAGAGCCAGGTGGGATGGGGGTCTGCTCCCAGGGAACAAGGGACAGGACAAGAGGAAACGGCCTCAAGTTATGGCAGGGGTGGTTTAGATTGGATATTTATTAGGAAAAATTCCGTCATGGAAAGGGTTGTCCCATACTGGCAGAGGATTCCCAGAGCAGTGATGGAATCACCATCCCTGGAGGGATTTAAAATCCATGAGGATGTGGCACTTGGGGACATGGTCGGTGGTGCCCTTGGCAGTGCTGGGTTTAGGGTCGGATTCCATGATCTCAGAGGTCTTTTCCAACCTAAATGATTCCATGATTCCATGATATATCCAAGCAGAGATCCTGCCAGTGATGGGAAAAGGCACCCAACAACACAGAAATTCATGTTTGAGCTCAGAAATTGTGAGCACAAATTTGCAAAGGACACAACACAACACACCAAGCAAATTTGGGAACCGGTAGGAAAGGGGGGAAGGAGGGAAAGGCACAAATCCCCTCACAGAAGAAGAAACAACAGAAGCAATAATTTGCTCTGCTCCCCATTTGGGAGGGGAGAGAGGCCTGTGTGGGATTGTCCTCTCCCTGTGTCCCTCCTCTCCCTGCCTCCCTCTCCCACAATGAAGGGAATTAAGTTTGCAGAGTTCGGTAGGAGGCATCGGGCGTCAGCTACAATTACTCACCCGCTGCATCATAATTACTGCAAATGGGCCATTAAAGGAAAATTATCATCAATATGATATTATCAGACAGCGGGTAAATGAATAAAGGAAAGTGCTTATTCTTCCATTGTCCTGTTAATAGAGACGTCTTTGAAATTGATAATGGGAAGGATTCCACCTCAGCCAGGGACTGGGGGATGAGGAGGGGGATCACAGGAGCAGGAACAGGACCCTTCTTCTGGGATGGAGGTGGAAATTCGGATGTTTGCCTCCATCTGATTAACCAAGCAGGGGATGAGGAGCTGGGACTCTTGGCCAAGGTGTCACCTCTGCTCAGGACACCCTCATGCCACCCTCCCTTCAGCCTGAGGGATCCAGGGTCACCTTCTGCAGGCTGAGCTTTAAACTCAGCATCAACTGAATTTCAAGGGACCTGAAATTTAGTTGGCATGGTGGTGGTCAACCAAAGGTTGGACTTGATGATCTTGGAGAGCTTTTCCAGGCCGAATGATTTGATGATTCTATGAATCCAACCCAAAACACAAACCCAGGTCAGGCTCATCCTGGTGTCAGGAGGTTTTTCAATGGCTGCACCTGGAGAAGGTGGAATCAGAGCTGCTTCTCATGCAAACATTTGGGTGCTCTTCCTCCTGAAATTAGGCCACAACTGCAGAAAAACAGCAAATAATGCCAGCTCTGGACCAGAAAAGGTGATGGATTTGTGCACTGTTGGGCTGTGAGTGTTGAGTTCCTCCAAGAAGCTCAACCTTCACCTTCATGGGTGGGAATGGCTGTTTTGTAAATTGGGAAGCTCCACCTCCATCTTCACAGGTGGAAATTGCTGTTTTGGAGGCTGAAGGTTGGGGGCAATTCTGCTGGAGCAACGAATGACCAGGATGACACAAAGTGTCCCACAGAATGAGGAAAATGAGACAATTAGATGAGGTTTGGAAGAAGAGATTGCAGCAGAGAGATAAACCAAGAAAGGGGAAATCTCTTATTTGGGGGGAGCAAGGATGGAGATCCATGAGATCAATTACACCTTCTCAGCTCCCTGTGGGGCCTCCTGAACCTTCCTCTGGAAAATCAATTTCCAGCTGAACTGTTTCTGAACCTGAATATAAAGATTTTTGGGGAAAAGACACCGAACCTTTCCCAGCTTCCAAACCCTTGTGCAATCAATGGATCCAATCCTACAGCAGGTGTGTTTTCATCCTCATGTCATGGAGATCTGGCTAAAAGGTGTTTTGATGGGATCCATCTGGCTAATCCAGTGGAGACACCTCCATCTCAGCACCCCTTTCCCACTGATGGGGAACAAACTGATAAAATTAGCGGAGCTGAGGGAATTTTCCCACTCTTCCCAAAGCAGAAACCTACATCTGAGTGGACAATTTGCCCTCTCAGGTTTGTGGGTGGTAGAGATCTGAACTTCAGGATGTCACAGGTGTCCGATCGAGACACCCATGGGACGGCTCCCAAAAGAGAAGGGATGAATCCCAGCCTTTAAGTGCCTGGGAAAAGGACACTTCTGAGCTCTCCAGCTCCAGTGGAGTGACATCCAGCTGTTGTGACTCCTGGGCTGTGACAACAAGGTGGTAATTAATAATAACACATTGCAGTGCCAGGAACAGGTCAAAAGACCCCAAAGATCCAACACCCTCTTCCCAGCGCTGTCACGGAATCGTTAAAGTTGGAAAAGATATCTGAGATCAGTTTCAAAGACCTCTAAGATCTTTGCCTGGTTATTTTCAGCCTCCTTCTCTCATCTTCCTCCAGAAACCTTTCTTTGCACAAGCAGAGATGGGGCTTGTAGTCCTAAGTTTTCCCAAGTCCTAAGTTACCCCAAGGTCTGCGCTGCAACCTCACATCCTTGTGGGAAAGAGGGGTCGGAAGGACACTCAGACACACCTGAAAGAGGTGGAATTCCACTGGGACACTCCTTGAGGATGAGTGTATCCCATGATCTGGTCACTGGTGAGCTGGTGGGATCATCTCCAGCACCAGGAGACATCATCCACGTCCCTAGAGCCGCCACCAGTCCCATGGGATGTCCAGGAACGAGCAAGAGATGCCACCACAAGGCAAAGTGGGAACGGAGGTGCAGTGGGAGCAAAGCCAACCAGAGGCAGCCCCAGCTGCAGGAACCAAGGAGCATCCTCAGCTTAGTCACCTGACACATTCCCAGTGGGAAAGAGCAGGAAAAGCCACCCTTTACCAGCCTCTGAGGTGACCTCTTAGAACAGGGCTGTGTTTTCCTTCCTCTGGCACATCAGTGGCCGGACACTGCGGTGACAAGGAATCTTCTAAGGTCACCCTGAGGTGGACAAGCTCTTCCCAGGACAACCAGCCGCACTCTCTGGTTCCTCATGCTCTCCCAAGAGTCCCCTATCGCCGAGAAATCCCGGGATAGGGCCCTTCCCAGAGGAGCGAGCATCTGGCCGGAGCAGGGACGCGCCTGCGGGGCCAGGTCTGGCAAAGGCGCGTGGAGCTGCCTCGGTCTCAAGGGTAGGAAAATAGTCAGCGAAGGGAGTAAAGAGGATCTGCTGCTATTCATTTCACAGCTGTAGTGGGATTAGTGGAACGAGGGCGATGGGGTAAGCTGCCCCTTTTATCTCATTCAAACATGTTGCTAATTCAGCAGAGCACCGCAGCCAGGAGCAGCTCCCGGCCTAATCCACTGTATCATTCTCACCCAGCGTGAAGAAACGAGAATTTTAATCCGCTCCCCACCCCCTCCCCGCCCCATCGGCTGCTCCAGCGGGCTCTGCCCCGTCTAACCGGGCTTGGGGACCCGCTGAGCACCTGGCATCGCTTATCCTGCCTCGCTGGGGACATGGCAGGGGTGGCTCCTCAGCTGCAGGTGCCACTCGTTGCTCCGTGGGATGCTGGTGGTCCTGCAGTGGAGCAAAACACCAAAAGCATCAAAGGGTAAAGGCATCTCGAGGAGTTTCCACCAAGTGCTTTTGGGTTGGGCTGAGGATCTTCTCCCAGGCTGAGGAAACAGCAGTGGAGAGGTGATTTTGGTGGAAAGGTGCCACAGGGACACTCACTGGACCAGACAGGCCTCCAAACCTGGGAATTGAGAAGGAGGACAAGCCAGAAGTGACAGGAGATGCTCTGCCCTGGTCTCATCACCCTGTGGTTCTCTGAAGAACAGGTGCAGGGGGGTCACAGCTCCCCTTCCAGGTGACACCTGCTCCTCAGAGCACGGGCAACAAACTGAGAGGTGTTTCCCTAAACCAGTTTCCACCTCAAAGAATGCTGCTTGAGATGCCTCCTTCCTGAAAGCCAGGCCTTCTGCACTCCCAAACCTTTCCCCCATGCCTTTTTTCCCCAAGGAAATCCTCACCCACAGCCCCATCCCATGTTTTCACCTGGGACTCTCAAAGCGCTGTAAGAGCAGCGCGGTCTGAGGTGGCAAAATGAGATGACAAAAATGAGGTGGAAGAGGAGGATCTGACCCACCACAGGTCACACCGCTGGCAGACTCTGAGACTCGAGCAGAATTGCTGAGTCTGAGCCCAAAGAGGAACTCAGATGTTCATGTTCTGCACCTTCAAGGTCCAAATTTTAACTAACTGGTGGCATTTCCAAAGCTTGCAGAGCTTAAGCAAGTATTTGCCTGTACAACCAGTGCCTTGTCCTCTCCACACACATCCAGACAGGCCTGAGAACACCACTGGGGACCAACAGGACATTCCTCAGGTCTCACTGGATCCAGTCTTAAGCAGAGCTTAGTAAAACTCAGCCAGGCTTGCGTAAAACCAGTTATAGACAGGAGGTCCCCACCCCACCACTGGATCCTTCTTTGCAACAAACAGCACCTGCAAACAAAGCAGGGACTGCAAAGGCTCCAAGATTTATGAACCTCGAAGTTGCCTTCAACCTACTCAAGCCCTGTTGGGTATCACTGAAGCCTAAATTGTGCAGAGGGTTTGGATGTAGCCCCAGGTTCCCTTGGATTCCACCAGGTGAACCCCCTGAGAGGCCTTTCCTTGCATGGGAGGAGTTTCCCAGAGCTTCCCTGGATCGAGCCATTCACGGAGCTGTTATTCCTGCATTTGAAGCCCAACACAATGTTAAAACAACGTAGAAGCTGTGCAGGTCACCCCAAAAACCTCATGAGCACAACAAACCCCGATGGCTCAGGGAGAAATCACGACACTGATTGAGAGGGGGGGAAAAAGAGAAGAAACAAAGAAATGAGCACCACAAAGCGAAAACTTTCCCCAAATTTCTACAACCAGTAGCACTGTGGAGAGGATCACAACTTCAGCTTGGAGGCTTTATCTGAGAGGGTTTAGGTGGGAAGAATCCCTCTACAAAACTCATGCAGGGACCTCTCTCCCTGAGGGACATATTTTGCCCAAATATAGAGGAAACAGCAGAAATGACTTCTGGTGGAATTAAAAAAGAAATGGATAAAATAGGGAGGGAAAGAAAATCAGCATCAGCTGAAAGCATCAGTTCCAGAAGTATCATGCAATTTCCCCAGAGGACCTAAAGCAGAGTGATGGAAGGCAGTGAGGAGGCACAAGAAGCTGCTGTGGAAGAAACAACAAGTCCTTGTCCTAAGTTTGGCCATTCCTGACTGTGCAAGGTGAATTCCCTCCTTTCTCGGAGGGAATGCTGTGGCTGAAACAACAAATCCAGCTACTGGGGCTTGGCTTTCTGCTTGTCCCTCTTCCCCATGGTGCCTGAACACCCTTTGAATGTGATGGGAGATGTTTATGAACCCACATTGGTGGCTCCTGTTCCCCACGAGGGCTCAGCCTGTCCTCCTCTCCTCAGAGAGGAGATGCAAAGCCCATGGGAGAGCAAAGCCAGGGTGGGAAATGTCCTTGTCCCAGATCAGACGTGGTGCATTTCAGCTCCAAATGGTCCTGGAGCACCTAGAAAATATCCAGGGACAGGCAGATGGGATACAGGGAAAGACTGGGCTGGATGTTCCTCAAATCACAGAATTTTGGTTGGAAAAGACCTCCAAGATCATCGAGTCCAGTCTATGACCCATCCCCACCTTGTCCCTCAGGCCAGAGCACTCAGTGCCACATCCAGTCATTCCTTGGACACCTCTAGGGGTGGGGACTCCACCACCTCCCTGGGCAGCCCTTTCCAAAGCCTGACCACCCTTTCCATGAAGAAATTCTTCCTGATGTCCAACCTGAACCTCCCTTGGCACAGCCTGAGGTTGTGCCTTCTCCTCCTGCCACTTGTTGCCTGGGAGAACCTTTGCATCCCTTGGGGGCTGAGCCAAAGACAGAGCGGGATAAAGCCATGGGACAGCGCCACAGGGACACCCCCCACCCCTCCAGGACATTTGGGATTGAAGCCAAAAACCTCAGACTCATCGCCCCCCCTTCATCCGAACCCCCCTGCCTGGTCCAAGACTGCTCCCCAAACACCTCCCTCCCCCCAAATCCCCCGAACCTCTTCCCACTGCAGGGCAATAAAAAGAGCGTTATTAACACCCCTCCGCCTCCCTCCCTCCCTTCAGCTCTCCGACGGGCAATGAAAGCTCCCTGAATTATGCTGCTCATCGTGCTGACGATTTAATTACATTTAAAGTCAATCAAGAGCTTCTGGAGCTGAGTGGCTGTTAAAGGATTGGAGGGGAGGGGAGGGAGAAGAGGCTCGGACAAAGATTCCCCCCCTCCTTCCCCAAGCTGATGTGCACAACACGCACCCAAAATCCTGAGCATCCGCACCTTTTCTGGCCCTCTCCCCACTCCCCCCTCCCTCGTGCCCACCTTCCTGAGCTGACCGGGGAGCGGCCCCACAGCGAAATCCCACAGGGAACTGGGAGGGGGTGAGGTGGAGGAGGGCTGGAAAGAGCCTTTCCCTTCTCCCCTCCACCTCCACCCCCCGCCCCAGCCCGTGTCATTGAGGGATGGCACGCGCCGCGGTTTTAATTAGATGGAGTTAATTGCCTCGGTGCAGAATAACATTGTTGCTGCTGGCGAGAAGTGAGAGGGGCTTCAGGCTTGGCTGCCCCCGGGAACTGCGGGAAGGAGGGAGGGAGGGAAGGGAGGGTTTTCTTGGATGCTGCTCGGGGGGCGGAGGAGCCGGACCGAGTGATGGGACCAATTCACCGCTCCAAGAGGACACGGGCTTAACCCTCGCACCCCCCACACCTCAAACGAGCCTGTTTGTGTCCAAAAACAGGAGGGGAAAGGGTCCAGATTTGAGACAAGGCCAAGTTTTGACATCTGCCCGGAGTCCGCTTGGGCTCTGCTGTGTGTCCCTTGAGGGGGGGCTCAGAGCACTCCAGAGAGGAAAAAGTGGGGAGGAGAGTCTGTCCACCAGCAGGAATCAAAGCGATATTCCCACAGAGTGCCGGCAGAGGGGAGTGGCAGGGCTATCGCATGTCCCTCAGCCTGTGGGAACACGCAGCGGGGTCCCCTGGGACAGCACAGAGCATTCCAGCGTCCCCACACCCTGCCAAAAGAACCCCTAACGCAGGAAAAAACGGGGTCTTTGGAGCCCCAACCTTGCCCCTGCTCCCTGGCCTCCCAGTCCTGGTGGTCAGTCCCTTCCTGATCCCTGGAGACCCACAGGTCGAGCGCTGGAGGGTGACATTTGTCCCGCATGGTGGCATTTGTCCCGCATGGTGGCATTTGTCCCGCATGGTGGCATCATCCCCAGCTCCTGCAAGGAGAGACCACCCCGACCTCTGTGAGCCCCCCAGCTGTGTCCTCAAGCCACGGGGGTCCCGAGCGTGGGTGGGAACGATGTCAAACGCTGTGGGGACAACTGGGGACAGCGACACCGAGATCCTGCTTAGCATTCAAATCCACCGCACCCCCGACGCGTTCCCCGGGTGCGATTCCACCCCGGGAGACTTTTCCTGGCAGCGGATCGGAGCTGAGTCAGGAGCTGCTCTTTGCCCTGAGCACACCGAGGGCCACGGGGGTTTCTCTGAAAACAAATGCTTGGAAAACTCCCCCCTCCCAAACAAAAAGGGCTGGGGGGAGTCAAACATCTCCTGCGCGGCTCCAGCAGCCGGGATAAATATTGATGAGGGCTGTCGGTGTTGTGTTTCAGGACGCACGCCAAGCACTAACCACTTGAGGTTAAGCAAGAAACTGCCCCCATTGGCGTATTATTGGATAAGTGTCCATTCCAGGGGGCTGACTCCTTCCTCCGAGGCAGCTGGGAGGGAGGGGATGCTCTCAGAGACAGGATATTGGAGCGCGGAGTGGCATCCCCGCGTTCCTGGCTGATTGCTCATAAAATTAGTCAGCCCTTCAAAAACAGTCCTCCCTTGTCAATATTTAACTGCGGGCTCCGAGGGAGGAGGGAGAGGCCGTGCTCAGCTTCGTGCTGCTGCCAGGTTGTCTGGGGGTTTGGATACTCCTGGCGCAGCCTGGGCAGGATCTTCACCACAAGCCCCAGAGCCACCCGTGGTTGTGGCTGTGGTCGCTGTTGGTTCGTGCCAACCCTTGGGCGTCCTCCCCCTCTGATGTTTTGGGTCCTCTGAGCCTGGTGGGTGCCACACACATCACACGGGCCACTGCACTGGCAATTTGAAGATGTTTTGGGAATGTGTTCTGTGCAGTTGTGTCGCTCCGAGGGTTCCTGGCGTGGCTTGTAGAGGGTACAAAGGTGTTAAAGGGTGTGTAGCCAGGGGTGTATCCATGGGGAGTGAGGATGGGATCACAGAACTACGGAATCAAGGAGTGGGGCAGGCTGGAAGGGCCCATGGTGGGGTCATTTGGTCCCACCTCGCTGCTCCAGCAGGGTCATCCCACAGCACGTGGCACAGGATTGTGTCCAGATGGTTCTGGAATGTCCCCAGTGAGGGAGATTCCACACTGTCTCCGGGCAACCTGTTCCAGCGTGTGGTCAACCTCACAATAAAGAAGTTCTTCTTTCTGTCCAGGTGGAACTTCTGGGCATCAGTTCCTGCCCGTTCCTCTCGTCCCATTGCTGGGCACCCCCTACCAGAGCCTGGTCCTTGCTCTGCCCCCTCCCTGCAGGCACTGATGGACATGGGGAGGTCCCCTCTCAGTGTCTCCTCTGGAGGCTGAACAGCCCCAGATCCCTCAGCCTTTCCTGCTCACAGAGATACTCCAGGACCTTTGGCATCTCCACAGCCTTCATTTGTCCCATTCCAGGAGTCTCTTTTGTCCTCACCAGGGCCTTGTGGATGCTCCAGCTGGAGACGCTGAGGGAGCACAGCTGGACAGAGGGAGCTATTCGATGCCACCCTGGCTCAGGGCCATCAAAGAACACCAGGTCCCCCAGGTGAGGGGACAGCTGTGGGGACAGGATGCCTTGGGACAACATCTCCCACTCCAGAGCCTGTTTGGTACCTTGTAGTGTGGACACAGGCTGGGTCTCCTCAGGACAATCAGAATCCATCAGGTTTGGGGCCAGGACGTGGATGTCCAACAGCTGAGCACCAGCAAGCAGGAGGGAGAGGGAAGGTATCGAAGTTTGATCAGTCTTGTTTGGTCAGGAAGGACCAAATTCTCAGAAGCAACCAAGACCATGACCCAGCACCCAGAGCAGGGAAACTGAGGCATGACAAAGTAATTTAGGTAAAGGAAGGAAGAGCAGCCCCCCCTGCAAGGCTGAACTGGCTCTCTGTGCATAGAGGGAAGGATGGGGGAGTGAGGACTAAACGAGGAATGGGGAGGAGAAACACCTGCTGTGCTTAGGAGAAGGATTCAGACTCAGAAAGAGACCATCCGAGATGGGAAGGGGTCTCAGGGGGGAGGAACAGACACAGCCCCACCTGTCCAATCCCAGCAGAAGGAGAGGGAGAATTCCCTTGGAGAAATATCCCATGAAATTGAATGCAGAGCTGACACCAGAGCACCACAACTCTCTCAGAGCAGCTTCTGCAGCAGCCTGGGAGGGGTAAAACTGATGCCCTTATTCAAAACAGGTACATGGTTCAGGTGTCCTACCAGGGTCTCGTGGGGGCAAAGAGGGCAAGGAGCCACATTCCTGGTTTTGGGCCATGAATGCCAATGAATTTTAGCCTCTGCCATGAGGAATCTGCATGGAAATACCTCCAAAATCACTGCACGGTGGCATTGGAGGGAGACAGAGCAAGTGGGACCCTGGGCTTGAATATCTGCTCAGTTCCTTGTTCCTTTATCTGTTTGATAAGATCGTGGCGATATTTCCTATGGCTTTAAATGGCTCTGTGTAGTAAAAAGCACTGTGGGTCAGATCTTCGTAGCTAAATATACATCCATAAAATTCATTTGAAACAATAACAGAAGTGATGACCTGGCACTTTCCCCGCCTGTCAAACCTTCCTGTGCGGCGCTGGGAGGATGGATTCGAAATGGTTTGATGTATGGATGGGGGAATATGGATAAATTAACCAGAAAGGGATGGAGGCGAGATCGATGGGCTCCCCACACACCCCGACTGCTGTCAGGGGGTTGCAGTTTTCAGTCAGACACACCAAAACGTTCAAGCTGCCCAAAGCTTTGAGACGGTGATGAGACACTGGCACAGATTTCTGAGAGCGGTGGTGGATGCCCCATGGCTGGAAACATCCAGGTCTGGTTGGATGGGGCTCTGAGCAGCCTGATCTGCTAGAAGATCTCATTGCTCATTGCAGGGGGTCTTTAAAGGTCCCTTCCAGCCCCCACTATTCTGTGATTCCAGGATTCTCTCCCCATCCTGATGCTGATTTGATGTCATGGAGCGACTGGGTTGGTGCAGACAAAGCTGAGGAACTGCCCTCTCCTGCAGAGAAGGGCAATTTCTCCTTCCAAAGGATGATGCTAGAAAATACCTCTCGTGCAGAACCCTAATTCTGACCTCCAGTGTCCCACCCACAGAGGCTAAAAGTCCATGGAGACGATCTCAGCTTCTCCCACTGCAGCGACACAAAGCCACCCCCATGGAAAACCAGGGAGAGATGAGTATTGGACAGAGGAAGATACCCAGGGATGGGTGACAGTCTGGACATTGCTTGCCCATTCCTTGACTGCTGCCCTAAAATGCTGCATCTTACCAGGCCAAGCATCAGTTTTCATTTCCTGAGTTAAGCTGGACCAAGCTTTGCATGGCTAAGGCTGAGCTCTTCCTCACTATGGTCTGGAAGCACATCCAGGAATGTGGTGGGGAAGGTGACATGAGCTCTTGCTCTCCGTGCAGAGCAGAGTCCTCTGAGCACTCAGAAATCCCCCTCAGCGAGCACAGCTCCAGCCCAGCACCTACACAGGGGACAGGGGCAAGGGTGGGAAAGGGACAGGGAGGCAGAAGACGCAGATAACAAGGCTCAGGGAAATGTCACACATCTCTAAAAACCCACAGACCAGCCACTGAAAGCATCACGTGAGAATAAAAACCCTCCATCACATCCCCCCTTCAGAGCATCAGTTGCCCAAATTAAGTTTGGGTCCATCCCAGGAGGATTATTAGCCAGCTCAGAGTATTCCCAGAGTTTTTCTGCTGGCACTTATCCACCCCCTTGTCCCAAAGTGCTTTGCAGGGGTCGGACTGAGGCGTCTGTGCATGGGAATTTAAGCTGAGGGGGGACTGCATTGCCAAAACAGGCAATAAGGGATATATCCCATAAAAAAAAACCTGCCACAGAGATGTTTTGGAGCAGAATGGTGTTAAATCTATATGATTTTTCCCGAGTTACCCATCAGCTCAGGATGAAGCCACTGATCCCCTGCAGCTGCTGCCTGTGCTGTGCAAAACAGGGATGCACCTTCATCCAGGGAAAGTTGGGAAGAAGGAAGGGTTAGGTCGGGCAGGGATGCTCTTCCTACTCCCAGACAGGCCTTGCATGAATCCTGCACCGCTCCCAAAGCTCTGCCAAGCTCCTGGCATGGAGTTCCAGCCCCTCCATCCTCCTGCAGCAGTAATAAAATAAGTGCTCTTTCATGTAGCGTTGCTTTGGCTTCCCAGGAGCCGAAGGGGGGCTCCAGCACACGGCATTTATCTCCAATAGCTATTGATCCCCAGCTCTATAAAAATGATTACACTTGACCCAAGGCTGCACTCGCTCCAGGGGCTGAGCTGGAGAGTGGGATGTGCAGGGAATTCCACAGGGGAGGAGATGGGATGCTGGGAGGTTTATTCAAAGATGAGCAGGTGAAAGCTGCAGGGCTCTTCCCTTTGGAAGGTGGAGCAGCTCAGTTGTTGCAGGATCATGAGAGCAGGGTTTGAGGGAAGTTTGGGGCAAAGGCAGCACTTTTTAGGCAGGTCAGAGGAAGTTCCAGCAGTTAGGGAGCATAGTGGATTTGGAAAACACTCTCAGGCACGTGGTGGGATTCTTGGGGTGTCCTGGGCAGGGCCAGGATTTGAACTCAATGATCCTTGTGGGTCCTTCCAGCTCAGGATATTCCCTGTTTCTAGGAGGTGAATTCAGGACATGAGTGTGGGAGGATCAAGGATGTGGCTGGAGAAGACTCTGGGTTGTAACAATTGCTTTCCACCAGCATTAAATCACTGCAGGGCTGGGCAGAACAAGGGAGATGGAACAGGAACCACTCTAAGGTCATCATGTCCAACCATTACTCAATGAGTGGCATGGCCAGAAAAGCAGCTGGACAGCCAAGCCCAGGGGTCCTTTCTTGGGAGAACATCCTGGGATCAGGAATGGTGGAGTCCTTTGGGTGGAAGGAGCAGAGGAGCTGGGAGAGAACAGCAAGAAAGCACAGGCACAAGGAGGACCCCACTGTGGAGTCCACTGGAATGTTGTGAGGGTTCTGGCTCTCTCCTGTTCCTCCAAGCTCAGCCCCAGGATGAGGATCCTGGTCTCCATCACACCCTTCTTCACGGCTTTCCTTTACACAGTGCCCAGATGAAGGCACATCTGGAAGGATATGGAATTGGACTTCCTCAGGGCCAACTTCGTGGCCACAGGAAATTGCAATCCTTTATCCCAAATTACTTTCTTGATGAAAGGCTTCAGGCCAGGAACCTACACCAGAAGCCAACGACCAGGCAAGTAAGGCATGGACCAACTTATGGACTTGCCACTGGATTTAAACATGTTGGCAGAGGTTGCTGTGCCCGAGGACGTGGATTGCTCTCTGTGCTTCAGGAAGAACTGCTGGAAAAAGGGAGCAGCTTGGCTTGCAAACCATGGAAGATGCTCGGGGAGCTGGGACAAGGAATAAAATCTCCGTTGCTGGAGGACAGCGTGGACAGGGGCTGTTCCCAAGAAGCCGCTTGGAGCTGTCCCAAGAGGCCACAGGGGTGGAACCACTGGGATTTAAGGTGGCAGTTCCAAACTGGGTTGTTCCATGAGCTATTCCAGGGTCAGAAAACAGCTGCTGGGAGCGGGGAGTAGGAAAGCAATGTTGGGGTTGGATGTTTCTCACCCAGGGGAAGAGGAAGGGTGAGAAGAGGAGATGAAGGATGAGAGGAGGTCTCAGCTGTACCTGTGGGTGAGATGAGTCCCCAAATGTCAACTCTACTCCAAGCCAGCCCTCAGAGAGAAGAGACCTTGGGTCCAACACACTGGTCCCATCACCACAGGCTGCCAGTTTGACGAGGAAAAGAGAATGGGAAGAGACTCTGTGAGACTCCTCTCTCCCTTAGCCGGCTTCCCTTGCCTGGATGCTGTCCTGGAGCATGAAAAAACCCCTTCAAACAGACACTAATCCTTTTGCAAACTGGCCTGAATTAGGACCTGAAGAAAGAGGCTGGCTCAGAAGTCTGGCACTTGCCTGGAGCTCCCGAGAAAAGAGGGAAACGGGGGGATATCACCGGAGCTGATGTTCTGCAGAGCTGGCTCCGCACACTTATTGGTGCTCTGACTTGGGGAGGGCTTTGCTTCCAGCACAGGAGGGTTATCAGGGGATTTGCTGCTGTTGCAAAACTTCTGCCTGGATTGGGAGGGGGAGGGAGAGGTTTTCCAGCAGTCAGCAGAGCACGATTTAGCATCTGCAGCGTCGAAAATGACCCTTGTGATTGCACTTCCTTTAGGCGACCTGGGTTTTTGATATCCACGTGTGGTGGATGGAGATGCTGCTTGGAGGGGAGGGGGTGTGGGGACACGAGGGGCTGGTGAGGGGATGGCCAAGGCAAAAGTCCTTATTCCAGAGGGAAAAGGCTTCCCTGCTCACTGTAATTCACTGTTGCCTCAGACCGGGGGATTCGGGTCTGGGAATGGGGTGATGGGGACACTCAACTCCCGTGACTGTAGAAGGAGCCAGGAGGGATTTGTTTGGGGCTCAGTTTAACCCTGCTGAAACCCTCGAGTGGGAGGACCTGGATGAGCCTAAAACATGGAAAAGAGAAGGTTTGGGGGTGACCTAATTGCAGCCTTTTGGTACCTGAAGGAAGCCAACAAGAAGGATGGAGAGAGACTTTTTACAAGGGTCTGGAGTGTCAGGATGAGGGGGAATGGCTTCCCACTAACAGTTGAAAGCTTTGGATGAGATATTGGGAAGGAATTCCTTTCTGGGAGGGTGGGCAGGCCCTGGCACAGGTTGCCCAGAGAAGCTGTGGCTGCCCCTGAATCCCTGGAACTGTCCAAGGCCAGGTTGGATGGGACTTGGAGCAACATGGGATAGTAAAAAGTGTCCCTGCCCATGGCAGGGGATTGTAATGAGATGATCTTTAAAATTAAACCAATACATCTTTAGATGTCCCTTTCAATCCAAATTACTCTATGATTCTACAAAAGCCTTAGATTTGTTTCATGGAGGAGGGACCTTTTTCTGGAACACAGACATGGAATTGCAAGGAAGGAAAGTATGGGATGAGGATAAAAAAATGATGAGCATCAGCATCTCAGGTGGACCCTGCTGAACACAGACAAGTCAGGGACAGTGGGAAGAAGAAAAGAGCAAGAGGAGAAAACCTCTGGTCCTAATTCCAGGGAATCAGGATTGTCACAAAAAGCAGGACAGGACCTCAGACAGGACAGTATTTGTGGAGCCCAACAATGAGAGCAGTGAGGTGTTTGCAGGGAAACTCAAGCTCCAAACCTGCCCTGAGGGGGAAAGCTGCTCCAAGACACCCTCCAGAGCCCTCCTGACCACTCATCCAAGCCGTACAAAACTCTCTTGGTGGTTTCCCAGTGCCAGAGAGGGGAGATGCCCATCCTTGCTGACCTGCTTGGCAGGTACATCTCGGCCAGGCATTCCTCCCCACCCCCTTCCAGGGCTGCCCTCCACGCCTGAGGTGGCAGGAGCTGGGCACAAGCCATGCCAGGGTCTCAAATATCCCCCTCCCCGTCCCCTCCCAGCCCTCCCTCCCCTCCTGGCAGGGCACCTGCCACAAAGGCTGCTCACCCCACGAGCAGTGCCAGGGCCCTGGGGGCTGTCAGAAGACACCCTGGCTGGCACCCAGGGCTGACACCCGATGCATCCCCCTCCACCTCCCACTGGGAAGACACACGGAGCTCAGCACCCACCCACGGGTTTCCCCCAGGGTTACCACGGGAGAGCCAAGCTGTCCCACGGGCAGCGTCCCACCCATGTCATTCCCACTTTTCCTGCACCACCACGGTGAAGCCCTGCATGGCCAGGAGGTCCTGGGTGGGCTGGGCTGGAGGTTCCATGGGGTAGCCGGTTTTACAGTAGGAAATCTGAAGGTCTCGGAGGGCGTTTTGGGACTCCGTGATCCGAGCCCTTTGTGGAGCACCCGGGCACGGAGCCTTTTGGCCCAACGAGGGCTGACGTCATGGAGAGAAGATGCCCTGTCTTACCCAGGGGCCTCCCTGCTGGAAGGAGCATCTCCAAATTCCTGAAGGTGCATATTAACCGGCACAGACTGTGCTGGGAAACATAACAAGCCACAAGCTGCAGGGATCTGCTTACACCGACCTGGCACGGGGGAAGTGCGAGGCTCCAGCAGCACAAACCTCCTCAGGCAGGGGCATAAAATACATCAGACTCCAAACTAGCCCAGCCAGAGGTCCCAACCCCGAGCTAAGGTTTCATCCTGGAGGGACAGGTGGGTCAGGGATCGCAGCCAGGCCATTCAGTGCCGCAGGCTCAGGAAAATCCAACATCCAGAGGGGGTGGTGGAGCACCCTAACCCCAACCTGCAGCACCGAGGGGGAGAGGGAGCAAGTCAGGCATCACCACATCCCCTTCTTACCCCTCTATCTCCTGGCTTTTCATGGAATCATCATAGAATCATTTGGGTTGGAAGAGAACTTTGAGATCATCTTGTTCCAACCCCCTGCCATGGACAGGGACACGTTCCATGAGACCAGGTTGCTCCAAGCCCCATCCAAGCTGGCCTTGGACACTTCCAGGGATGGGGCAGTGGGCCTTTATTTGCTGCCTGGCCCTTTCCCAAGCTTTAAGACTTCCCATCTCCTGGCTCCATCATCCTGCAGCCCATCCAGAGCACCCCAAGGATGCATGGACAGCCCTTGGATATCCCTCCTGCCAGAGCCTTCACACCCTGATGCTGTTGTGTCAGTCCTGGAGCTCTGCCAGGAGTCACTTCCATAGCATGGCACAGCCCAAAATGCTCTTGGCAAACTGGTCCCAGCACCAGGTCTCTTGGCCATTCCTCTGGGAGCAGGGAGGGACCCTGAGCCAGGGCCCTCAACACCCTCAGGCTGCTGCAGGTTCAGGATCGAGTCCAATTGTCTGTTTTTCATTATTGAACAAGTCCCTTTATTGGGTTTTCAGCTTGTCCAGGAAATCCAGTGCACAGGGATGTGGGGGGGCTGCTGATTCGGGAGGGAAAGATGTGCAGAGGTGTGGGATGTTATGGAGACATCCTGAGAGAGTTGGGATTGCTCAACATGGAGAAGAGAAGGATCCAGGGAGACCTCAGAGCCCCTTCCAGAGCCTAAAGGGGCTCCAGGAGAGCTGGAGAGGGACTTGGGACAAGGGATGGAGGGACAGGGCACAGGGAATGGCTTCCCAGGGTTAGATGGGATATTGGGAAAGAATTCCTGGCTGGGAGGGTGGGGAGAGGCTGGGATGGAATTCCCAGAGAAGCTGTGGCTGCCCCTGGATTTCTGGAAGTGTCCAAGGCCAGGTTGGATGGGACTTGGAACAATTTGGTCCCACCGCTCTGGAACGAACAGAGACATCTCTAACTAGGTCTGGTTGTTCAGAGCTGAACCACCCTCACAAACTGCTGGAAACAGAATCCTCTGGTCTGGATCCAATGGAAGAGAGCAGGGGATGGAATTCCACCGGCTGGGAACATTCCCTCCTGCTGTTATGGATGCAGCAGGTGAATCCCTGCCCTCATGGTGCAGTAAAGGGTCCCTGTTGTTACCCATCCCCCTTCCCAATCGGTTCATCCTGACCTTACTGAGCCCTCCAGGAGCTGAACAGGCAGTGGAATTCACAGATGGAAGTTGGGATGTTCTCAGAGAGGCACTACAAGGTTTTTTTGCAGCTCAAANCAAGATTGATAATGAAGGAGCAGGATCCATAGATAAGAGAAGGATCCATAGGGAAAGAGCAGGATCCATAGGGAAGGAGCAGGATCTCTAATGAAGGAGTGGGATCCATACAAAAGGAGCAGGACCCATAGAGAAGAAACAGGATCCATAAAGAAGAAGCAGGATCCATAGAGAAGGAGCAGGATCCATAGATAAGAGAAGGATCCATAGGGAAAGAGCAGGATCCATAGGGAAGGAGCAAGATTGATAATGAAGGAGCAGAATCCATTGGAAAGGAGCAGACTCCATACAAAAGGAGCAGGATCCATGGAGAAAGAGCAGGTTCCATAATGAAGGAGCAGGATCCATAGAGAAGGAGCAGGTTCCATAGAGAAGGAGCAGGATCCATAGGGAAGAAGCAGGATCCATATGGAGGAAGCAGGATCCATAGGGAGGAAGCAGGATCCATAGGGAAGGAGCAGGATCAATAGGGAAGAAGCAGGATCTGGCCCTCAGAGACATTGCACCTCCATCCTGTACTATGGAAGTCCAGACTCCCCATCCCAGGGATGTTTTTGAGGCTCCTCACGGCTCCGCGTAACCCGAGAGCCAGGAAAATGCAAATCACTCATCGCAGGACGTCGGAGGGGGCAGATGAATGAACTTGAACCGTGACATGTGCTCCCAAAACTGTGAAGTGACAAAGTCATCGCCTGGAGGCCACGGCCGGGAGAGTCCCGGGAATGGGCAAAGCCAAGTAGCCCAGCCAGCCATGGGGTGCTTGGCATTCCTGCTCTGGGGGGAGTTTGTTCTTCTTTTTCTCCCCTAATTGTTCATCAAAACATCTTGTTCCTTTCTGGGCAGGGCTTTTCACCTGTGGTTGGTTTTGGGCACTGCTCTGTGCCACAAAGTCCCCACTTCCCCAACCTCTCCCCGATGCGTTTGGCTCCCTGATCCACACGGGATTTTGGTTCCCTCGTGGAAGGAGCAAGATTATTTTGCTGAAAAAAAAAGTGTCTGCCAGAACATGGACCACCAAAACCCCCTGCAAAATCCAGGGCACCACAAGCAGTTTAGGAGAAACATGGGAAAGTGGGCCAAAAAAGGGATGATAAAGCTTCATTTTGAGTGGTCCCCACCCAAGCAGCACTTGGCAGGTTCTCCATGGGGCAGAAGGCCACGGTGATGGGCACATTTAACCCCCAAGAGTATCCAGGTGCAGTTCCCACACCACCTTCCACCTGAATTTGCCAGGATGAATCCCCCCTGAGGAGTCAAATCCCATTTAAAAGACTTGGCCTGAGCTCAGGTTCTCCCTGTGTGTCCCTCCACCAGGGACCACTTCTGGGGGTGTCACGGAGCCACCGTGTCACAGGGTCCTTGTGCTTCTGCAGGATCCTGGCCCATGGGGAGAGCCCCTCAGTGGGGTTGGGGAGCAGCTGGGTGGGAGGGCAGGTCCTGTAGATGGACAGGCACAGCTCCAGCCCCGGAGTTATTCTGGGTGTCTCGTTTTCTCTCCCGTGCTCCGTCGATCAGTTTTCCTTTGGCTGTTCCCCAGTAGAATCAGCCTCTCTCCTGACAGGCTGGAGGTGTTCTGTTCTCCTCCTCCTCCCAAGGTCATCCCACCCCCAAACCATCCTTTCCATGTGTGCAGGAAGCATCCACCACTCACGTCAGCCACGGGTGCCTTCAGCCCTGAGCATCTGAAGGGAAGAGACCACCAAAATAAGGTGTCTTTGAGAGATGAAAGGCTCTTCCATGCTGAGGAACACATCAGACTCGTGGTGACGTGAAGTATCTTCTGCTTTCCCCACCTCTTTCCATCCCTGCCAAGAGGAATCACAACAAAGCCACCGGAATTGATGGGTCTGTTGGTTTTGCTCACGGCAGCTCTGGGCACAAGGTGGGCACCCACAAATCCCTCTGGACTCTGCTTTGCAGGGATGTCTCCTCCTTTTCAGAGACATCCATCTCCTCCTTCCATCTGCCTGTCAAATTGTCCTCTTGAGGAGCAGCAGGAGCTCTGAGGGCAACAAGGAGATGTGTGTTGGTATCATCACCACTCATCAGGTCACTGACATCCATCACACCCCACGGCTCATCCCAGCACCCACCCAAAAACCAGGTCCTGACACTGACACTTCCACCAGATGGGTCATAGAAGGGGTGTCGTGGAGCCCTGGGATCATGGAATGGTTTGAGTTGGAAGGGACCTTAAAGATCATCTCATTCCAACCCCCTGCCATGGGCAGGGACACNTCCTCATCCACCTTGTCCAGTTCCCAAGGGTCAGGTCGGCATGAGGTCCCTGCTTTGGATGGGATGATGTTCCAGGTGTTTGTCTCCTCCTGGAGATCCAGACAACCCTCTGTGCACCTGAAGGACCAGTGGGAGGGCTCGATGGATCCTGGGGAACGATCTGCTCCTTCAGAGCCTCCAACTGAACTGTCTGGTCCAGGAGACAAATGCAGACCAGTCCAAGGCCAGGTTGGACAGAGCTCAGAGCAACCTGGTCTGGTGGAATGTCCCTCTGTCCATGGCAGGAGGTTGGAAGTGGATGGTCTTGAAGGTCCCTTCCAACCCAAACCATTCCAGGATTTTAGTGTTGAAGACCTTGGGAGTCCACAGGCCGCTGAGAGTGGGAAGAAATCATGGTTTCTTCTCCCAGTTAGGCGTGGCAGCTCCCAGTTCCAGCTGAATGTGATCAGAGGGGTCCATCCAGGCTGGATGGAGCATCACCTCTTCCCAACACATCCAGAGGGAGCCCCATCCCACCATCCCACCCCATCCCAGCTCCTCCAGGCCGGCATTCATCCCTCCCACCTCAGAATCTTCACCACCCCCCCGTGATGCCTCTTGATTTATGGCCAACCCAGAGCTACTTAGGGTTGATGCACCTCTTGTGTCAGAGCCAGAGCCTGCAGGAGGGAGCCCCAGGCAGTCTGAGGATTAAACACTCTTGGATTTATCCCCGGGAAGCAGAGCCAGGGTTGGTGTTTTCATGGGGATTTACCTCCTGCTGCACCTCTGGCCGGGGAGTTTGACTGTGCAAAGTCTATCCCAAGTGGGATTATCCCTTTTCTGGTGGTCTTGGAACAGGAAAACCATCCTGGCTGCATTGTCCTGGCCACTGGCTCCCTCTGTGGTGGGGACAGTCGGTGTCCAGATGCTTTGGGCTCTGGAGAAGGTGAGGGTTAGGAAATCATCCCATGGAAGAGCTCCATGAGGAGGGAACATCTCCTCAACCAGCACCACGATCCAGGGAATCCTGATTCACCCCTGGGTGTTGTGAAGGAGCGTTTTAAAACAGGTTTAATAAAAAAGTAAAAGCACAGCAAAGTTCATTAGCAAAGGTCACTCTGCTAGTGCTTAAAGCACAGAGAGGAAAAGCAGACTAAACTCCAAAGCCAATCAATCCCAAACCAAAATCAGCCCCAAAATTATCCACGTGGAGCCTAGGGGAGGGCAGGGAGTGGAGGGAAAAGGGTAGGGATAGCAGAGGGATAACAAGGAATGAGGAAGAGCCTCCTGCTGAGGCACAAAATTTAGGTTGGATCTCCTTGTTAAACCAAGCCCTGGGCTTGACCAATAGTTCAGGCCCAATTACAGCACTTAATTAAGAGATGAGATTATTTAACAAATGATTCATGTAGAGTTTGCACCAGTAACGCTCAGGCCTGACTTACTCAGAAATTTGAAGTTCTTTAAGAACAAAACCCTTCAAGAGAGTGTTAAAAAGCTCCTCATACCCCAAATACAAACCCAAATTACTGGGACCCAGCTTCCCAAACCTGTTCCTCGAGGCAACGCCATGAGATCCCTATGGTTCCCAGGCCAAAGGAGGTGGAAACCTTCTCCTTTCCCTCTGGGAAAGGTTGTCTGGGATTCCAGGGCTTGTGTTGAGGAAAAAGAGTCCAGTCATAGGGACTGGACAGGGAATTTCCTCTGGGCCGACACTGTCCTTGATCCCTCAGCACCAGTGTGATGGGAAGAGGCTGCACTGGTGGCAAGTTGTAAAAAAAATGTGGTTTGGTCACTGGAAATGATGAAGTCACTGTTTTTATCGGGTGGAATCACCCTTGGAACAATGCAAACTGTGGTGGGAGCAGCACCGGCCAAGTAGGGCGGGTCCAAGGATGGGAAAACATCAGGCATTGGGAATGTCTTTTATTAATACATTCCCAAAAAAATACCCCTCTAGCCCTTCCTCTCATCCCATCTGCAGGAAAAGCCCTCCCAGGGCAGGATTAATTTGATAGCCCCCAAATCCCTGGATTTCCCCCAGAAAAGGGTTTCAGCTGGATGAACCTTGTTCAGGGCTCTTCCCTTCCAGTTCCAAACCACCGAGCCTGGAGCTGGGAAGTTGTTTCACCCCTTCCTCCTCTGGCCTTGAGCCGGTCTGGGTGATGATTCCCCACGGAATCAGAGGAATGTTGTCAGGGAAACAACCTCTTGGACATGATTGTCAGAGGTGACAATGTTTGGGAGAGAAGAGGCAAGGCCATGTTGTCATCTGTGTGACATTGAAACAGAGATTGGCTCTGTCACCTCACAAATTCCCTGCTTTTCCTTGGTAAAAATTCCCCTCATCCCATTTTTCCAGAGGGGTTGGATTGGCACTGGCACCAGCAGAAGCAGCAGCTTCCCACATCCAATTTCCAACATCCAAGTGTCCAGCAGGAGCTCCAAAGTACTCTGAGAAGGGACAGCCTGACAACAACCAACCAACAACCCAACCTGGCTTGGAGGGTTCCAGAAGGAATTTGGGAAGGGGTGGAAGGATAAACTCAGCCAAGGCACGGGACAAAGACGGACCAGAGAGGCCCCACAGCCAGAGGATGGGCAACCAGAGAGGTACAGCTCGCAACTGGATGCTCTCCCAAAATTCTGCCCATCAAAATGAACATCAGGGAGATGAGGAAGCAAATGGAAGCTGCTTGGTGGAGCTGGATGGGCGAGAGATGGATCTTTGGATTGCCAGGCAGGGGATGGGATTTCTGCACGATGGGAGTCATGTTTAACCTCCTGCCCTCTCTGCGAGTGCCTGAACTCCCCTTTGGATCCCCTTTAAAATAGCACTTCCAATAAACATTCCAGGTTCAGGAGTCAGGGCGGGGACAGTGGAGTTCCCTCCCAAATTTGCCAAGACAGAAAACCATCCTTAAACAAACCGGCCTCGCTTTATCAGGAGCTTCAAATGTGCAGGAAGAAAACATCACCCACCCTCTCAAAAAAAAAAAAGAAGTAAAAAGAGCAAAAAAAGAAAAAAAGCCCCATATTTTATAGTCAGCTGAGAAGTGACAAAGTAATTTGCTCCTGGCAGTCTATCACGGCACTCTAATTCCCAGTGACACCATTCAGCTGCTGACTACACGAACTGTCAGAGTCAATTAGCCGGCAGCCGGCGGCGCAAAGTGTTTACGGGTGCTGAAATTCACGACGCTCGCTCCGCACGAGGCCCAGAAAAAGATAAAACCCCACTCGGAAGGGGAAAAAAGGGGGAAATTCCGGCGGCTCGTTGGGTGCTGAGGGTCCCTTGGAGAGGTGGGATGTGGGTGGTGTGGCAGACTGGTACTCTGGATTTTCCCATTCCCTGAGCAAAGGGTTTGGAAAGGCAAGGAGTGGGGAGACACCTCGGGATGGTTGGAAGTGAAATAAGCCACCTTTTCTGCCTTCAGGGCCCTTGTAGAGCTGCAGGGGCACCGTCCCCAGGCCATGCTCAACACCCTTTGTCTGTCACAGGAGGGGCAAGGGGAAGAAATGTGGCCAAGTGGAGGGCAATGATGCAGTTCCCTGGAGTCAGGAGCCCTCCAGGAGCAGGGAGAAGTAGGAAAAGTGATCCCAGAGCAGATGTCTGAATGAGGGAACCATCATGGTTGTATGGAAATGGTTCTTCAGCCCACAAGCAGTGAGGCATTGAGGAACATCAGGAAGCTTCCAACAGCAGGATGTGGAGATGCTGGGGAGAGCCCAGAGGAGGTCACTGAGATACTCCAAGGGATGGAGCCCCTCTGACATGGAGACAGGCTGGGAGAGCTGGGAATGTTCAGCCTGGAGAAGAGAAGGATCCGGGAAGACCTGACAGCCCCTTCCAGTGCTTAAAGGGGCTCCAGGAGAGCTGGAGAGGAGCTTGGGACAAGGGATGGAGGGACAGGACACAGGGAATGGCTTTGAGCAGAAGGAGGGTGGGATATTGGGAAGGAAATTTTCCCTGGGAGGGTGAGGAGGGACTGGAATGGAATTCCCAGAGAAGCTGTGGCTGCCCCATCCTGGGAAGTGTCCAAGGCCAGGTTGGATCAACCTGGGCTAGTGGGAGGTGCCCCTGCCCATGGCAGGGAGGTGGAACAGGATGGTCTTGAAGGTCCCTTCCAACCCAAACCATTCCCTGATTCTGAGTTATCCCCTTCTGCTTCATTGCCCCGTGACAAAGACCTTTCCATCCTTGCCTGAGTCACTTCTTCAAGCAGGTGAATCCCAAAGTCTGAGAATCCATCAAGGCTTTCCTGAATCCTTTGAATCTTTGAATCCTTGACATTTTTCCTGTCATTGCTTCTGGTTGGGGAGGTGGGACAAGCACTTCCAGAAGGGGCTTTTCCAGTGTGATTCAGCCTTGTGGAAACCAGCACGTAGGAGCTGGATAATTTTCCTATTTTAGGAAGTTTTGAGTTGTTTTTAAATTTTATCTTCTATTTTCTTCTTCCCAAGTCATGAAACAGAAGAAAATCTATAAATACACTGAAAATCCTCCTCCTCTCCCCAGTCAGAGCCCAGTTTAGGCCAAACCAAACAGTTTTCTCTCCTCCTCATACAAACAATTTGCAATTCTGGGGTTTTCATAGGGATTTCAGCATTTTGGAACAAAGACAAAAAGAGTTTTGTGTGAAAAAGGGGAGATATTTTGACAGTTTCAAATCTTTCTGTGAGAAATTTGGTCAAGAAATACCCGGCACTTCCCTTTCCTGGAGAAACAATCAGTTCCACCCAGTTGTCCCTTGGTTTTTTGGGGACAAGGAGATCCTGGCTGGATGTTACCCATATCTCAGACATTTGTGAGCCCAAAATTCCCAAATTTTGCAAGCAAAATTCCCAAAATTTATGGAGTCAGCCATGGAACTGGAAGCAGACCTAACCCAGGGACAAGTTACCCTCAGAACTGGCGAGATATGGGATGTCCTACAGATGCCACCGAGTCCATAATGACTCAAAGAAGGACTTGGGATTCTTGGGATCAGACCTCTTCCCAGTTCCCATGTTTTCTCCACAGCCTCCTTTGCTCTGGGCTGAGGCTGGATGAGAACCAGAGAAACAACTTTTGGGTGTCTTTCCATCCTCCCAAAGTGGTTGAGGGGAAAGGAAACTGGTCTGGATCTGGCCCAACCTGCCCGTTTCCAGGGATCCCTGGCCCTTCTCTGTAGCAGGGAATTCTCCTTCCAGGAGGAACAGCTCCATGCTGGAGTTTCCTGACCAGCAGTTCTGCTGTTGGTCTTGAGGCACCAACTCTCTGATGGGATGTACCAGCCCTTATGGAATTGGGAATTACTTCCCTCTTCATTTAGGGAAGGAGAACCCGAGGCAGGAGCCAACTGTCCATTTCCCACACTTCCATTCCACGTGAAACTTCACGTTGTGTCCCACCAGGAGGAAGGGGATGCCGTTCCCAAGCTGGCCCCTGGGGAAAGATCTTGGAATTGCAGAGGACACAAAACACCAGGTAGTGACCTCAACCTTCTGGCTCCAAATCCCCAAATCCAACCCAAGAGCAGCCATTTCTGTCCCCAGGCAGCAGTAACATAAAATGTTGGACTCCTGGATGGCTCAGGAGCTGCTCCCTGCCAGCTTCTCCCAAACTTCCACAGATCCTGCTCCATGGAGCTCCCAGGAAAAGTATTTGAGTCCTAACCTTGTTAATGTTGATGATCGTGGAATGATGGAATGGGTTGGATTGGAAGGGACCTGAAAGATCACCCAGTCCCATCCCCTGCCATGGGCAGGGACACTTTTCACTATCCCAGGTTGTTCCAAGTCCCATCCAACCTGGCCTTGGGCACTTCCAGGGATGGGGCAGCTACAGCTTCTCTGGGAATTCCAGCCCAGTCCCTCCCCACTCACCCAGCCAGGAATTCCTCCTCAATATCCCATCTAACCCTGGGAAGCCACTCCCTGTGTCCTATCCCTCCATCCCTTGTCCAAAGTCCCTCTCCAGCTCTCCTAGACCCCCTTTAGGCACTGGAAAGGGCTGTCAGGTCTTCCTGGATCCTTCTCGTCTCCAGGCTGGACATTCCCAGCTCTCCCAGCCCGTCTCCATGTCAGAGGGACTCCATCCCTTGGATCATCTCCATGTCCTCCTCTGGACTCTCTCCAGCATCTCCACATCCTTCTGCTGCTGGAGCCCAGGGCTGGAGGCAGCTCTGCAGGTGAGATCTCACCTGAGCAGGGCAGAGGGGCAGAATCCTTGCCAGGCACCAGGATCACCAATTCCAGTTGGAATTAACCCAGGACAGACTCATCCCAGTGCAGGTCTCCTCCTACCTCTCCTGCTCTCCCAGCAGCACAGCTCGGTAGGACACTCCAAGGAAAGGGCTTTGGGAGGGTCTGGGTTCTTTGGAGCTCAGCAGGTAAAACAGGCCCTCATTTCATTGCCCAGAGAGGTTCTGGGCTCTCCAGCCCTGGGAATTATCCAAGGCCAGGTTGGACAGGGCTTGGAGAGACCTGGGATAGTGGAAGGTGTCAGTGCCCATGGCAAGGGGTTGGAATGAGATGGTCTTGAAGGTCCCTTCCAAACCAAACCATTCCATGATTCCTGGGTGCTTCTGCATCACAGAAAGGTTGGTCAGGCATTGGAAGGGGCTGCCCAGGGAGGTGGTGAAGTCACAACCCCTGGAGGTGTCCAAGGAATGACAGGAGGTGGCACTGAGTGCTCTGGGCTGGGTGACAAGGTGGGCATCGGGCACAGGCTGAACTGGGTGATCTGGGAGGTCTTTTCCAACCTCAATGATTCCATGACTTGGTGATCTTATAGATCCAACCCAAAACATCCCATGATTCTGTGACTTCTGACCAGATGGGCCTGACCCACAGACCCTGTTTGGGGCTCACGAATCCAAAGGCAGCTCAGTGCTGCATTTTTCAGGTGGAAAACAAAGTACAGAAACAACACCAAAGTGTCTGTGTCATTCAAAATTCTTTTCTTCTGCATCAAAGCAAAGCAGGGGATTTTTGGAGGTTTCATTGTCGGCACAAAAATTTACAGGGAGCGTTTTTTCTCTCGCAGAGATTTTCCCTCCCCCTTTCATAGCTATTTTTCCTCCCTTTCCTCCTTCTTTGCTGATGGAAAAAGAAGGAGGGGGGTCAGTTTTGCACTTTTTTTTTAAGGGGGAAAGGAGGATAAAAAAGAAACCAAAGGGCAGTTAAAGAGACAATATCTGGCAGTAAATGTGGTCAAAGGACACAGTTGCTTTTTCTTTTGATCCTTTGCAGAGAAATCCTTCCCTTTCTGCAGCAGAACCCAAGCCCAGGAGCACCTCCAGCTGCTGCTGGGATTGTCTCCAACAGCAGGTCCTGTACTCTGGACTGGACTGGCCCTTTGTCTTTCACAGAATCATGGAATGGTTTGGGTTGGAAGAGGGACCTTAAAAGTCATCTCATTCCAACCCCCTGCCATGGGCAGGGACACCTTCTGCTAGCCCAGGTTGCTCCATGCCCTGTCCAACCTGGCCTTGGACACTTCCAGGGATCCCGGGGCAGCCACAGCTTCTCTGGGAAATCCATTCCAGGGCCTGCCCACCCTCACAGGGAGGAATTTCTTCCCAATATCCCATCTAATCCTCCTCTCTGTCAGTCTGAAGCCATTCCCCCCATCCTGTCACTCCAGGCCCTTGCAAAAGGTCTCTCTCCATCCTTGTAGCTCCTTCAGGTACTGGAAGGTTACAGGTCACCCCCAAAGCCTTCTCTTCTCCAGACTGAACAATCCCAACTCTCCCAGCCTTTCCTCCCAGCAGAGCTGCTCCATCCCTCTGATCATCTCGGTGCCTCCTCTGGCCTCTCTCCAGCAGGTCCATGTCCTTCCCGTGCTGAAGGCCCCAGAGCTGGAGGCAGCTCTGCAGGTGGGGTCTCACCTGGGGCAGAACCACCTCAGCAGCAGATCCAGCCTCCTGCTGCTGTGTCACTTCAGGTGCCACCCAAGGAACCCTTGGAGAGGACAAACACAATGGGAATTTGGCAGTTGGAATGGGAATTTTCCAGTTCCAAGCCACAATCTCCCCCTCTTCTCACTGGTGGCAATTAACAAATGTCACCCTTTTATTCTGCTCCGCCTCTCCTGAGAAATTCAAAGCCAGAGCCCAAACCTGTGTGAAACTATGACTGAGTCATCCTGGAGCCGTGGGAATCCGGATGGATTTGCTGCAATTTATCTGCAAGATCCACCTGGCAAATGCAAAGTTGGACCGGTGGGTCCCAGACATTCAAGTTGTTAATGAAGGGGGGCAATTAAAGAAGCAGCATTTTCATTGCCATCCCTTCAGCCTTTTAGGATGCTGCTGGACGTGACACAGTTGTGTCCAACCAAGTTTGGGTTCAAGGGAAAGCTCAAGGCAAGGGCAGGTGGCCCAAAAATTTGAGAATCATAGAATCTGGAAGGGATCCACAAGGATCATCGAGTCCAACTCCTCGACCTGCAGGACGACCCCAGAAATCCCACCATGTGCCCAAAAACCTTGTCACAGATGCTTCTTGAGCTCTGACAGGCTTGGTGCTGTGACAACTTCCCTGGGGAACCTCTTCCAGTGCCCGACCACCCTCTGGGTGAAGAACCTTTTCCTGAGATCCAGCCTAAACCCACCCTGACACAGCTCAAGAGTCAGAGCATCTTAGTGAGCTCTTCCCCGACAACTGTGTGGTTTCACTTGACCCCAAATCAACACCATTCACCCTAAATTTTTGGTGGCCGAGACCCCCGGGGACAGGAGGGTCACCACAGCCCCTGAGAGTGAGAAGATGTTAAATTGCAGTGACTCCACCACGTGTCTGAGACCAGCATGTTTTGATCAAGGCACTGATTCGAGGCATCCTCCAAACCCTGTGTAGATGTTGGTGTTGACACGTCTCGCTCCCAGTGAGGCTCAGGAGGGTTTGGCACCCAAAGCCAAGTGAAAATCCACCCTGTGTCCTCACCTCAGGGCTGCCTCTCCGTGCCAGAACACTCCAGCAGGTCCAGATGTCCATCAAAGGCCACATTTTTGCCCCGAGATCGTGGACTGAGACATGTTAAATCACCAACTCTTCTCAGCTGGAGCAACAGGACCATCTTCATTTCACAAACCCACTCCAGTGAAGCAACTGATCCATCCCATCCATAGAAATCCTTCAAGGAGAACCAAAGGACTCCTGGTGACGACACCTTCATGGTGCTACCTGGGGACAGGAGGTCCAGGTGTCACACAGAGGGGGCTGATGATTCCCAAAGAAGGGATGGCTTTGGATGTGCCACTTTTGGGCTGCAAGGCCAGAAAGGTGGAAAGAGGTGAGATTAAAACCAGTCAGGCCCAGCAACTGGTGGAGCAGAGGATGGATCAGCCTGGAGAAAAGGAGGATCAAGGGAGACCCCAGAGTCCCTTCCAGTGCCCAAAGGGGCTCCAAGAGAGACTTTGGACAACACCCTGGAGTGGAGAACAAGGGGAAATGGCTTTCCCCTGCCAGAGGGCTGGGTTAGGTGGGACCTTGGGAAGGAATTCTTCCCTGTGAAGGTGGGGAGGCGCTGTCACAGGTTGCCCGGAGAAGGTGTGGCTCCTCCTGGATCCTGGAAGTGTCCAAGGCCAGGTTGGAGCAACCTGGGCTAGTGGAAGTTGTCCCTGCCCATGGCAGGGGAGTTGAAAGTGGATGATCTTTAAAGTCTCACCAACCCAAACCATTCCATGATTCTGTGATGATTCTATGGATGGATGGATGGATGGATGGATGGATGGATGGATGGATGGATGGATGGAAAAGTGGATGAACAGTCAGATGGAAGGATAAGTAGAGTTTATACTTTGCAAAGTCTCCATGGCATGAATAGTCCCACCTTGGCTCGTAGATCCCACCAGGCAATGCAAAGCCCATGAAAGGGATCGTGTCCCACCTCTTTGGTGCATCCCAAGTGATGACCAGGTCACCTGGTGGGTACCAAACTGCCCCCACAGTTTATCCAGGAGCTCCCATTGCCACTGTCCCTAACCCCGAGCTCAGGTTATCCCTGGGATGCCCTCAGGGATCAAATACGAAGTGGTAGCTCCCAACCAGCAGCATCCCACCTCCAGCAGAGGACCCTTTGGAGCTGCATCATTCCCAAAACTCTCTGCTCCCATCATGCTGTGACCGGATTCAATCTCCACCTGGAGTTGCTTGAGGATTTGAAGATCCTGTGCAGGTTTGTGGGGCTGGAGTGAGCACTTGGCATCACAAACCTGTGTGGGCTCCACATCTCCTCTCCAAGGATACCTGTGGAGCAGGAGAAGACCTCGGGGAGTCACACCAAGTTCTCTGGGAGTCTTTTTGGAGAAGTTGGAGTTTTCAGGTGTGATTCATCTGCTTTCCTGCAGACATCAAAGTTCAGAGGAGATGAATTGACCCTCCAGCAGGGACTGGTTCTCTCTCTGGAAGCAGAGGCAGCAGAGAAACCTCCTTGTGGAGGGATGAGTCCCTCCTGGCATCGCTTTTTTTTGTTTAAATGAGAATCAAATAGCACTGAAAACACCCATCACTTTCACAGCTCCCCCATGAGAAGAAGCCATTAAATTTCAATTAAGTTTCATTTCATTCCCTGTTGACACACAACTTTCCACCCTCTGGAAAGCTCAGCTCCAGAGGAGGTCCTGCCCAGGAGAGGGGCTTTGCCACCTCCCCTCTCTCCCACCTGGGCAGGAAAAGAGGGATTACAGCCCAAATCTGTGACATTTACTGAAGCACCAACATCCCTTCCTGGACCTACATCCAAATCCAGCGGCACAGGCAGCACCCGAACCCCCCCCTCCTGGATTCCGAGCTGCCAGCACCACCAAAAACCCCAAAACTCTCTCCTCCCCGTGCCCCTGCCGGCCCAGGAGCGACGCTCACCCCGGCGGGAGGCAAGAGATAATGCTCCCCAAATTATTCACGGTGCAGGAGCCGGGAAAAGGAGGTGGGAGGGAGCGAGGGAAGGAAAGAGAGAGAGAGAAGTAAAAAAAAAACCCACACACACACACGACAAGCTTGTCAGTTGACTTCTTAAGCAAAAGCCAGCAAACCGTGCAGTCAGGCACCGAGCCGGCTTCCTCCCAATTAAATTTAACAAGTGACGCCCCTGAATCTTTCATGAGCGTTCAGAAATTTTAGCCCATCTGTCTTTTGTGCTCGCACACGAGTCTCGCTCCTGGTTCCCCGCTTTCAAAACGATCCCGCCATCGAGCCCTGCCTTTTTTTGCATCACCCCGACGGCTCCCGGGGACGGGGAAGGGGGGACTCCAAACCCCTCCAGGGGGGTGCCGAGGTGGTCTCAGAGATTTGGCCGGATAAAAAAAAGAACCTCCAGCCCGGCACGACTCGCCGATGATTCCGCGGCTTCCTCGGGGGAGGCATCGCCGCATCCCCCGCTCCCTCCCGCGTCATTCCATTGTCACTTTAATTATCTGTCGGCCCCGCGACGCTGCCGGCAGGTTCCCCCAACCTGAGTCAGCCTTCAGAGTGGCTCCCGGGTCTCGCAGTGTTTGTGAGCAGCGTCGGCTGCTTTCAATTAAAAGCTCGGGGGGGGGAACCTGAAAGAGGCTCGTGGGGGCGCGGGGAAGGGAGGGAGAGGAGGAGGAGGAGGAGGAGGATGTCGCCGGGTTCACCACGGAGGGGTTTTTGCGAGGCTCGAAATGTTGTGGTGGGATGGTGGAAGCCACCCCCAGGGGATTGTCCCGCCGTGGGCTGGGGAGAAAAATCGGCGTTCTTGGTGTCAGCAGGTCTTTGGAGGGGGTGGAAGCCCATGTGGGTTGACCCGTCCTGCTGCTTCAGCAGGTGTGGCCCGAAAGAGCTCCTCGATCCTGGGATTGAGGCATTTGGGGACACGGGGAGTCCTCTGTGGCTGCAGCTGCTCCGTCCTGGCCTCACCTCACCCCCGGTGCCCGCAGAGCGATCCTGCGATCCCCACAGGGGTTTGGGTTGGAAGGGACCTTAAAGAGAACCCAGTTCCAACCCAACCCCCCTGTCCCGTGGGACACGGGAAGGGTTGGATGCGACACCAGCAAGTGCTGGGAGCGGGATCCAAACCGGGCAGGTGGAAGGTCCCTCCAGGGCATTGGGACTTCATCATCTTCCTGTTGGATTCATGTGTTATCCAGGCCACGAGCCCTCAGAGCTGCTGCCCAGAGGTCTTCCTGAGTGCTCTGGGAGGTCACTGCTGTCCCTGTCACACGTGGAGCGGCAGCACCTGCCCCTCCCGGCGGAATCCGTGCCCTCTCCGTGCTCTGGGCAGCTCCTCCTCTCCAGCAGGCGGCTTTCCAAGTGTTTTACAATTTAAATTGGATCGCACGCGTTCGCAGCCGAAACACACCTTGGTTATTTCGGGAGCTGTCGCGTTCCCGAGGCTCTAATGACTCTTTGCTCCAAGGGTGGAGCTTTCACCTCTGGGTTTGTTCAGCACAGGAGCGGCTCGACCGGGGCGGGGGGTTTTTGTGCCGGTGGGTCGTTTGGGCAAAGGAGCTCGGGTGGAAAGAGCAGTGCTGGGAACAGTTTTTCCACCAGTGGAGAGATTTCTGCCGGCTCTGGTGAGCTCTGGATTTGATGAGCAATGAATTCCTTCCCAGGTGGGCAGGGCCGGGCATAGGATTATGTCCGAAGTGTGGAAAGCCCACGTGCAACAGATCTGATCCTGCTCCTTCTGGCTCTGCAGAGCTTTCCAAGCCCTCCAGCAGACACAGCACCCGCTGTGGACCCCATGGTGTCTCAGCTGGGGCCTCCCACTTTCTTTCC
>WBMV01000006.1:115967-133117 GCA_013396655.1 Campylorhamphus procurvoides
GGAATGGTCAGATCAGGCCCCACCACCAATGGGGAAACAATGGGACAACTTGTTGGGGTTGGGAAAAAGGAACAGAAACTCCGAAATTTCCAAAGCAACCCCTCCAGAATCGAAAGCCATAAGGAATCAGACCTGGATGATCCCTGTGTGTCCCTAACTTGGGATATCTCACAATTCCATGAGCCAGGAATGGTCAAATCATGTCCCATCCCCTCCGTCTTACCCCCATTGGGGTCAGGAGGACGGAATAGAAACCCCCAAATTTCCAAAGCGACCCCTCCAGAACCGAAAGCCGCGAACAAACCCGGGAGCGGCCTCCTCGGCTCCCCGAATTCCCAGGGAAACCGGAGCGTTGGAGCGTGCTCAGCGGAGCCCTTCAAAACCACTTGGAGCAGCATCTTCCATTAACGTTACGACCGTGAAATATGACAATAAAACGACGGCCGTATGGTGGCAAATTTGCAGCCCGCCGAGCTGCTCGGGGTTTATCGTCACTCAAACGTGCAGAGAGCTGTAAAATGTTTACAGAAAGGGTCGTTTGCGGCCATAAAATCCTCTTTTCTCTCCTAAACAAGGCTGAGCGGAGCCATTTACGCGGCCCGGAACGTTCGTCGGGGGAGAGGGGGAAACATCTGTTCTCGCCAGGAGTGGTGCGGTGATCTTCTCGAACAAATTAACTAAAATGGGTGCTTTCTAATTAAATTAGCACTCCGTCGGAATGGCTGGTGTTGGATTCGAACTGGGAGGCTCCGGCACCGGCGATTTAACTGGGAGGTGAAATATGGAAATGGCCGTTTACTGGGAAACAGGCAAGGGTTTTCCCTCTGGTTATCCCAGCTGGATAACACAAGGAGAAGGATGGGATGGCTCCAAACCTGCCCTTCCCGGGAGGGATTTGCCCTCCCCGTGCCGCAGGCTTTGGAGGATGCTTGGAAAGCCCTCAGATCCCACAGTCATTTGGGTTGGAAAAGACCTCCGAGATCATCGAGCCCAAGCTTTGCCCCAGAGCCTTGCCAACGAATTCCTCCTCTGACCCCAAATTCCCAGGCTCCTCCTGAAGGTTGCAGGACGACGGCGGGTTCTGCACATCCCTCCTTTCCCATCCCCTTTCCCCCCATCCCGAGCCCAGACCCCCACTGAGACCCTGCAAGCTGAGGTTGTGGCCCACGCTGGTCCTTAAAGGTCATCTCCAAACCCCCTCCCCGTCCCTGTCGCGCACGTTCGGTTTCGTTCCAGCATTAAAAGGGCATTCCCTCAAACTGTGGCCGTTTAACCGGGGAATTCAGCTCCCAAAATACCCACCCATCCTCCTCCTTATTCCCTATCCCAAAAATCTGTGTGCCAACTTCAGACCTCACAGGCACAAACCCAACGTTATCCCCGGTCTGAAGATCCCCAAATCCCACCAGCTCTTTCCTAAGGCTGCCCAAAGATTCATCCTGACCATCCACTCAGCTCCAAACTCTGAATCCCAGAATATTCTGAGTTAGAAAGGACCCCCAAGGATCATCGAGTCCAACCTTGGCAACAAATTATCCCAAATTCCCAGCAGGTTGGGAGAACGACAGCAGGTTTCTCTCCACTCCTTTCCCATCCCCTTTTCCAAAGATTCCCAAAATCCCACCACAGAGTCCAGCTACTTCCAAGGGCTGCCCAAGGATTCATCCTGACCCCCAGCCCAGCTCCAAACTCAGCATCCCAGGATATTCTGAGGGATGTTTTTGAAGGGACCCACCAGTCCAGGTGAAGGGTTTTGCTCCTTTAGGAGAACCAACGGCCTCATCCCGCATCCTTTTGGGATGACGCCTCGTTAGTGGCTGGGATTCCTCCTGTCCCATTGGATTTTGGGAGGCCTGAGGATGCTCCTGCGCTTCCAAACCCCTTGGAGGAGTGTTGAGGTGAGATCCAACACTGGCAAACCCATGGGACAACATTCCCACTGCATTCCTTTGGCTGGGAAATTACTTTCCCTACTGAACCAGTTCCACCTCCCCCCCATCCAGAACTCCTGGAAATGGTCCTTCCCTGGATGCACACGCCGGAGCCAAGGGGAAAAGGATGCCCTCGCTGCCAAGATAATTTTCTTTTGCCTCCTCACCAAGTTTTTCCAGGAATCCAGGGCTTTTCCTGGCCAATCTGAGTCCCAACAACCATCTTATTCACGGATTAATCGCTCCGACCTCATCACGGAGATAAAAACTCGGCTTTGGGAACAATCCCCGGCCCCTCCATCGGGATCAAAAGGGAGTTGAACCAGAGCCAAGGAGAGGGAAGGACAGGGGAAGAAATCCCTGGAAAGGGAAGCCAAGAAGAGCTTTCCAAGGCGCACTCCGGTGACTTCGGGAATATGTTGCTAATCCCGGGAATTCTCTTTCCGACAGCGTTGAGGCATCTCAGCCCTCCGTGGCTCGGAGCGGCCGAGCCAGGCACAGCCCTGAAGGTCCCTGGTACCTTCTCCAGCCTGGATTTTGGGGCTGGATTCATCCCTTCTCCCAGTGGGATCCCGCTCTGGGAAGCAGGGATTGAAGATGGGAAAGGCTCCTCGTGCCAGCTGAGCTGGGGGTGGGAATTTCACGGCTCCTGCCACAAAATATTGGGATTTCTGAGCCCGTCCCGGTGCTCAGGAGATCCAGAGGTGGCACATCCCTCCGGAGAAGGATGGGAGAGGAAATCCCACCCCAAACCTCCCAGCACAGCCCCTGCCTCGCCACCTCCATGGAGAAACATCCCAAAGTTCCATCCCTGGCTGGGGATTAAGAGATTTTCCAATGGAGGAGTTGGATTGGGAGAGGAAACCCCAAGGAAACTATGGGAGAAGTGGAAAACTCCAGCAGCAAAACTCCACCAGGAGCCACTTTGGAGAGAAACAAGGACATTTCTTCCCACGGCTCCAACACTTTTCTCCCACTTTTTTTTCCCCCCAGTCATCCCTGGGCTGTTCCCGGAATAAAAAAGGCACGTGTCAGAATTCCTAAGAAGTTTTGCTCATCCTAAAGCTGTGTTTCCCCCCAAATTTTCCAGAGATAATCCCAGATTAAAGCAGCTCTTCCTTCAGATCATTTTCCCCTGGAATGTTTGCATTTCAAAGCTTCCCAGATATTTCCCACCGGGATGGGTGGTCCGAAGGTCCTTCTGTTGTGCATCCCATTGAAACACCCGCCCTTCCATCACTGGAATGAGATTGGAATCATCCTTGGATAATTTACGGGATAAGGAAGGAGGTGGTGATAAAAATATGGGACAAAATCCTCCTGTGTGGCTTTGGGAGCAAATCCAAGGATTTGTGCCCAGATGTGCCATCCCAGTTTGGGCTCCCAGTGCCAACTGGTTTGGCGACTCCCAAGGAGCGCCAATCCCAACAAAACCCATGGAAAACAGCAGGGAATGACTGCCCCACTCAGGAAATTGGAGCAGCTCAGACTGAAACTCAAGGCTGTGATTCCTACCTGGCTCATCCCCTGGCTCATCCTCCTCCTTCTCCACCTTGCAGCCCTGGGATCCGGGATATTCCGGGGATCGGAGCGAGATGAAGGACGGCAGCTTTTGCAGGCAGCTCGTTGGTTTGGTGTCCTCCTCTTTCCAAAACTTCCCCTCTTGCTCCGCCCCGGATGGTCCTGGAATTTCCCCATCGTCGTGGAGCTGAGCTGGGTCATTCCTGGGAAAAATAATATGGAAAAAGGGAATAATCCCACTTGGCAATGTTGGGAATGGCATCCTGTGCAAGGGAAGAGGCTCAGCACTCCCAGAGCTCCATCCCTCTGATTTCCCCGGAGCCAAGGTGGATCCAGGCAGAGTTTCTCCCTCCAAGTTTCCCAGCTCCTCAGATTCCCACGGCGGTGCCGGGTTCTCCTTCGGGAGCGAGGAATGGGGAGGGGAGATGGAAGGGAGCGGGGACGGCTCCGAGCTATCCCGATATCCCGCTGGGCTTGGCTCCTTCCCAACCCCACCTCTCTCCTCCAAGCAAACATGACACTCCAGCTCCTTTGACATTCCCACCACGGTGCCAATAAAGGGAAAAAAAAACCCTGTGGAGCAGCTTCCAAGGCCGGGGTGTGCTCCCATCCTGGCAGGACGATGCCAGGAGCCTCCCAACCAGCTCGGCCCCCCTTCCCTAAAAAGAGCAGGCAGCTATTTTACACCTCGTTCACACCGGGAACGTGAGCTGGGTGTCATTCCAAGGCTCTTCTGTCACCCGGGATAAGTTGGGAGAACCTCTCTGCTACCTTACAAGGAAGGGCCAGGCCCCAGGAAGGGACATGGACCAGGCTGGCCCGATTCCCAACTCCCTCTGTTTCCATCCCACCTTCATTCCCACCTCCCGCTGCAAAAAGCTGCGGAGAAGGCAAGGGCTGGAGTCTCCAGGACTTTCAGATTTTGGCTTGGAATGGAATTCCGTTGGGATGTGGGAATTGCTGGAATTCCATTGGAATGTCCCGCGGAAAGGGCTCGGGGGTGAGGGAAGGGAAGACAAGGACACGCCAAGCTGGGGGAAATCCATCTCCTTGTGAGGATGAGGATCCATCCTCGGCCTGTGGCTCCAACCCAGCACCCAAAAACACCCAGGACAGCTCAGAGAGCTTCCAAGGACCCATCCCAACTCTTTCCCAAGGCCTCCTGGATCTCCATGCCCGATCCAGGCAGCAAATCCAGCCCCTCCGTGCCATGCCGAGGGCTCAGCTCCGCTCTCCACGTGGATTTAAGGGAAAGGGATGATGGTTTCCACTTTTTCCCAGAGCTATGGATGAGCTGCACCCACTTCCAGCAGGGAACCTCCACAAAAACCTCGGAGATACCTGGAGGTGCCCAAGCCCTGGACGGCACATTCCCGAGGGTGAATCCTCTCCTTCCTCCCCACCAGCTCTGCCCGAGGACCTTTCCCTCTGGCAGAACCCAACGGTGTCTCCACCAGGAGCCCTTCAAAAGGGGACCCTCAAAAAAGCGACATCCTAAAATAAACCAGGACACCGATGGACATGCACCTGGAAGAGGAAAAGTCCAGGAAGGAAACCATTTAAGAGCTTCTCCTGCTTTTTCCTACCTGTCCGACTCCTCCTTGACCCGTCTCCACTTGGAAGGGGGGTTGTCCTGGTCTCCATCCCCTCCTGCCTCCTTCGGGTGGCGCCTCTTCTGGGGGTGCAGGAGTTTGCAGAGGGCACCTTTGGGACAGACGCCGTTCCTGGCGAAGTCGGGACAAACCAGCGTGTGCTTCTTCTTGCACTGCCAGGGAAAAGGGAGAGAGCGGATTGGGAACGGCGGGAACATCCCGTGGGAGCACGGGAAGGATTCCTTCAGGAGCCACCAAGGCCTTGCTAAAGGGAGACGAGGATGTGGTGGTGATTCCTGCTAAAGGGAGACAAGGACGTGGTGGTGATTCCTGCTCCGTATCCAAATCCTAATTCCACGCCGTTCCGAGATGCTCCACCCACACATTTCCATGATTTTATGGATCCAAACCACCAAAGGCCATGATTTACCCCCCAGATGGTAATGCTGGGAGGTCCCAAAGAGGTTAATCGGGCTGGAGAAGGTGGTTTGGGAGAAGGCCCAGGGTTTTGATGTCCCAGACGTTCCCAGGACTTGGGGAGTTGGGAAAGGAAAAGCGGGGATTAAAGTTGGTTTAGGACTTATTTTGGGATCGCTGCCAGGACCTGGGAAAGATGGAGGAGGGGCTGGAGCTCCACCTGCTCTGCCTATGGCTTGGAAAGGAGCTGGGCTGATGCTCCCCCATCCCAGGAAGTTCTGTGTGGCCCTAGAAATGATGGCACCAGGATGGGCATCCCTTAAAGTGCTTCTGCACTTCCAGATTGGTGGGAAGGGAGATGTCACCGGTGCTCCAGAGCTCCCCCACAAGGATTCCTGCTGGGAAATGGCACCTTCTGGACGTGGGAAAGGCTGGAAGAGATGCAGGCAGGGAAGAGGAGATGCCTCCAGGTGTGATTTCCATCTGAGTCACTGGGAATGTTGGTGGGAGAAGGAGAAAGAACAACCTCTCTCTAATCCCCGACTGTTCCCAACCCCGTCACAGCAAGAGAGTTTGTCCAGGCGTATCCCAAGGGATGCAAGGTGGGAGCAGGTCCTGGACACCCCTGTCAGTCCCAGGTGGACCCACTCCCACCCAGGATGCTCCATCCCACTCAGCTCAGCCTTTGGAGTGACATCTGTGGTGAGACTCAACCCAACCCACTCGGCACAACCGACATCCATTCCCTTGTCCACCTCTCCAACCAGAAAAGTCTGTTTTATCCCAAGAGGGCCCTTCCAACCTCCCAGAAAACCTCCCTTTTTTGTCTAATTTTGTATAAATCATGGGAAAACCCAGGATAAAACCAAGGGAAGGGAAACACAGGGTGGGTTTCAGGACCAACCTCGCCCGCTTCCAAAAATCCACCTTCCCTCCGACTCTCCTGCCCTTTTAATTCAACTGGACTTGGGGAGCTTGGGGAGCAGCTCCCCGTGCTGACCTTTGGGATCCACGGGATCCCTGCTGAGCTCCTGGGAGGGCTCTCCTCGACAAGGCAGAAGGGTTTGGCAGCTCTGCCCCCCGGGGCCGGTGTCAGGAGGAGGTTGGGATGGTGGGGAGCAGCAGGAGGGCCAGGATCCAGGTGGACACGCACGGATATCGGCTCCGTGGGGGGGACGGCGCTGCTTTTGCACTGAAAAATCCGTGTAAAACCCCCATTCCTGTGAGTTTCCACCTCTGCTGGAAGCTTGAAAGGCCAGCAGGTCCACAGGCAGAGCTGTGGCTTAAACGGTGCCCGGGTTTTGCCACGACTCCAAAATCCTGGGGTTTAGAAAAACGTGGAATCCTGGAATGGGTTGGGTGGGAAGGGAACTTAAAGATCATCTCGTTCCAACCCTCCTGCCACGGGCAGGGACACCTCCCACCAGCCCAGGGTGCTCCAAACTGCCCTGGGACAATTCCAGGGACGGAGCAGGCACAGCTTCTCTGGGAATTCCAGCCCATCCAGGAATTCCTTCCCAATATCCCACTAAACCTTGGGAAGTCACTCCCTGTGTCCTGTCCCTCCAGGCCTTGTCCCAAGTTCCTCTCCAGCTCTCCTGGAGTCCCTTTAGACTCTGGAAGGAGCTCTGATGTCTCCCTGGATCCTTCTCTTCTCCAGGCTGGACATTCCCAGCTCTCCCAGCCTGTCTCCAGAGTCTCCTGTCACCATTTTCCTTATTTTCCCACCTCACCAGCAGACAGGACACATCCTGGACCAAGGAGAAACGTTTGGAAAAGGCAGTGACAGGATGGGAATTCAAACATGGGAATTTTTCCCAAAATATTCATGAGCACAAAAATCCCTCAGCCTTCAAAGTGCTTTAAAAAGTGAAACCAAATGAGGGAAGTGGGAAAAAAAAAAAGCACGGGATTGTGGGACTCAGCAACCCTCTGGTGACAGGTCCTGCTCCAACCATCCCAGTTCCTGGAATCACAGAATATCCCCACTTGGAATCCCAAGGATCATCGAGTCCAACTCCTCGCCCTGCTCAGGGCGACCCCAAAAATCCCACCGTGCCTGCAAAGTGGGATTCAACTTCTGGATAGAAATTTCCAACCCAAAACACNGGGACAATTCCAGGGACGGAGCAGGCACAGCTTCTCTGGGAATTCCAGCCCATCCAGGAATTCCTTCCCAATATCCCACTAAACCTTGGGAAGTCACTCCCTGTGTCCTGTCCCTCCAGGCCTTGTCCCAAGTTCCTCTCCAGCTCTCCTGGAGTCCCTTTAGACTCTGGAAGGAGCTCTGATGTCTCCCTGGATCCTTCTCTTCTCCAGGCTGGACATTCCCAGCTCTCCCAGCCTGTCTCCAGAGTCTCCTGTCTCCATTTTCCTTATTTTCCCACCTCACCAGCAGACAGGACACATCCTGGACCAAGGAGAAATGTTTGGAAAAGGCAGTGACAGGATGGGAATTCAAACACGGGAATTTCTCCCAAAATATTCATGAGCACAAAAATCCCTCAGCCTTCAAAGTGCTTTAAAAAGTGAAACCAAATTAGGGAAGTGGAAAAAATAAAGGCATGGGATTGTGGGACTCGGCAACCCACTGATGACAGGTCCTGCTCCAACCATCCCAGTTCCTGGAATCACAGAATATTCCCAGTTGGAATCCCAAGGATCATCGAGTCCAACTCCTCGCCCTGCTCAGGGCGACCCCAAAAATCCCACCGTGCCTGCAAAGTGGGATTCCACATCTTCTTCTTCTGGATAGAAATTTCCAGCCCAAAACGAACCTGGAATGAAGAGCAGGAAAAAAAGAGCCCCCAAACCCCCCCACCTCAGATCATACACTGAGGTATTTTTGGGAAAACAGCCAAGAAACTGTTCCTTCCCGGCAGGAAGGGACCGGTGACAAACCCCTCTGGGATGGGACAGTGACAATGATCCCGGTGGGATCGGGATGTGCCACCTCCCCNAAAACTGCTTCTTCCCAGTGGGAAGGTGATAAACCCCTCTGGGATGGGATAGTGATGACGATCCCGATGGGATCGGGATGTGCCACCTCCCCCAGTGCCCTCCGAGCGAATCCCGATGTTCTTTGGCTCCACCACCAGAAGATTCTTCAGAGAGNGAATATTCCCAGTTGGAATCCCAAGGATCATCGAGTCCAACTCCTCGCCCTGCTCAGGGCGACCCCAAAAATCCCACCGTGCCTGCAAAGTGGGATTCCACATCTTCTTCTTCTGGATAGAAATTTCCAGCCCAAAACGAACCTGGAATGAAGAGCAGGAAAAAAAGAGCCCCCAAACCCCCCCACCTCAGATCATACACTGAGGTATTTTTGGGAAAACAGCCAAGAAACTGTTCCTTCCCGGCAGGAAGGGACCGGTGACAAACCCCTCTGGGATGGGACAGTGACAATGATCCCGGTGGGATCGGGATGTGCCACCTCNTCCCGATGGGATCGGGATGTGCCACCTCCCCCAGTGCCCTCCGAGCGAATCCCGATGTTCTTTGGCTCCACCACCAGAAGATTCTTCAGAGAGAAAACAAACCGTGCGCGACTAATCCCGGCTCGGGTTTCCCGTGGCTTTTTCAGGCCCTTCTTCCGGAACATCCCACTGTTCCAGGGTCGGCATGGCCAGGCTTGGGATCGCTGGAAAAGCCCCTCCTTTGTTTCCAGCAGCTCCAGTGCCCGGGGTGGGGCGGGATGAGGCTTTGGGGTGGGTGCTGGAGGGGCCATCCGATCCCTTCCACCTGTTGGGATGGCTAATTATACCCCCCCACCCCGGGACACCCTCCCAGCCCACAGGGTGGACCATAAGAAAGGGGAAGAAAAAAATCCGGGCCCTCCCGAAGGAGAACCCACAGAATCCCTAAAAAGCCACGGGGTGAAACCTCACCCCGGCTCCGGCTCTGGGATGGAGATGCCACCATCCCACTGTGGGAGTTCCTCCCTCAGTCTGCCCCCCCAGGATTTGGGGTGGTGGCCAGGGCTCCTCTGGAAGCCAAGGAAGCTTTGGGTGAAGTTCAAGGTGCCGTCAACGCCCCACAAGGCCATAAATGGTCCATCGGGTCCCGAGAGCGGGATGGGGATGAGGGTTGGCAGGTCCCAACCTTCTTTAGCACGGAGCTGGCAAAGGAGGAGGAGGCAGCAACTGGTGGAAGGGTCTGGCTCAGCCTTGGGAATGATGTTGAGGAACTTTTTCCATGAAGAGGCTTGGCAGGAGGAGGTGGAGGGTGGGAGGAAGGCCAAGCCAGGTTACTGGGCCAACCAACAACCTCCTGCTGTCCTTACGGGGTGGGGATGAGATCCCATCCAGCCTGGCATTCCTCCAGGATGAACTTCTCAGGCTTCTCCAGGCTTATCCCACCCCCTGTTCCTCTCCCAGCAGATGACAAGGGACCAGCAGGTGGGCACAAGTTGGACTTTGATGATCCTTGGGGGTCCCTTCCAACTCAGAATATTCTGTGATTCCATGGGGAGATGGCAAAATGCTGGAGCATCTTCCCATTCCCTCGGACCTGAGTTCATCCCTCCACCCACCACGATGGACACGAGTCCCACCAGGAAGACCTTCTGGGAAAGGGGAGCTTTAAAAACCCATGAGTCGATCCCCAAAACTCCAGGATTTTCTGGTTTTCAAAGCCCCTCTGGAGCATCCATGGAGCTTCTCCAGAGCCATCCCAGCTCTCCCCATCTCCGAGCAGCAGGATTGACCAACCGGATTGATGTCGAGGTGTTTTAACGTCCTCTGGAGGTTTTCCTGAAGTGACAGCCCAGAAATGGCTTTTTCCCCGACGTCGTAATCGGGCACAGATGGAAAAAGCCCCGGAGAAAAAAAAATTCCCAGCCTTTGAAACCTGGAGGAGAAGCCCTTGGAACGTCGTCCAGGCTGAGGGATGAAGATGGAGAAATTGAACCCACGGGATTATCCCAAGGAATTCGTTCCAAGACAAGTTTCTGCCCTCCAATCAGAGTTTGGTGCCCTACCAAAATTCCTGCAGGTTTGTGGTGGTCCTCTCTGAATGCCCACCAGGATTTGGGCTCCAGATGCTCTCTAGGATCATCCATGAAGGCTCTGCCTTGGGGTTTGTAGGAGATAAAACAACATTTGGGCTAAAATATCTCCAGGGCTGGAGAAAGAACGGGGTGGTGGTTTGGAAAATCATTGGGAAAATCCTACGGATGAGGCAGCAAAATAGCTGGGAAGGGCAGGGGTTTGGAATTCCATGATCTTTAAGGTCCCTTCCAACCCAACCCAACCCATTCCATGATCCCATGGATCAGTGGCACCGCTCAATCATTCCCTGCACTTTGAGGAACCCCAACTCCATGAAGGTCCTCCACAATCCCACCCATCCCATCCCAAAGCCATGATGGAGCCGGTTTCCTGTGGGAAAACTGACCCCAAACCATCCATGGGGAATGGAGCAAAGGAAAACATCCAGTGGACATTCCCAGCAGTGTCATCTCCACCAGGGATGATGGGACTCCACTATGGATGTGATTCCAGGGGGCTCAGGGAAGGAATCCAGTGGGATCCCAGGGGTTCCTCAGGAAAAGCATGGCTAGAAGGTTGAGGGAGGAGAACCTGCCCCTCTGCCCAGCCTTGGAAGGTCCACCTGGAGTTTTGGGTCCAGCTCTGGGCTCCTCAGGACAGCAGGGACATGGAGATCCTGGAATGGGACCAGCACAGGCTGCGGTGCTGCCGAAGGGACTGGAGGATCTCTGGGAGCAGGAAAGGCTGANTTGGGCTAAAATATCTCCAGGGCTGGAGAAAGAACGGGGTGGTGTTTGGAAAATCACTGGGAAAATCCCACGGATGAGGCAGCAAAATAGCTGGGAGGGGCAAGGGTTTGGAATTCCATGATCTTTAAGGTCCCTTCCAACCCAACCCAACCCATTCCATGATCCCATGGATCAGTGGCACCGCTCAATCATTCCCTGCACTTTGAGGAACCCCAACTCCATGAAGGTCCTCCACAATCCCACCCATCCCATCCCAAAGCCATGATGGAGCCGGTTTCCTGTGGGAAAACTGACCCCAAACCATCCATGGGGAATGGAGCAAAGGAAAACATCCAGTGGACATTCCCAGCAGTGTCATCTCCACCAGGGATGATGGGACTCCACTATGGATGTGATTCCAGGGGGCTCAGGGAAGGAATCCAGTGGGATCCCAGGGGTTCCTCAGGAAAAGCATGGCCAGAAGGTTGAGGAAGGGGGTCCTGGCCCTCTGCCCAGCCCATCTGGAGTTTTGGGTCCTGCTCTGGGCTCCTCAGGACAGCAGGGACCTGGAGATCTGGAATGGGACCAGCAGAGGTTGCGGAGATGCCGGAGGGACTGCAGGATCTCTGGGAGCAGGAAAAGCTGAAGGAGATGGGGTTGTTCATCCTCCAGAGGGGACACTGAGAGGGGACCTCATCCATGTGTGTCAGGGCAGAGCACGGACCAGGCTCTGCTCGGGGGGGACCAGCCATGGGACAAGAGGAACAGGCAGGAACTGATGCCCAGGAAGTTCCACCTGGACAGGAGGAAGAACTTCTTCAATGTGATCACTGAACAGGTTGCCCAGAGAGGGTGTGGAGTCTCCTCACTGGAGACATCCCAGACCCATCTGGGATGGCCCTGCTGGAGCAGCAAGGTGGGACCAGGTGACCTTCCCACCTCACCACGGGCCGTGGGGATCGACTGAGAACAAAGAACAGACGGGGCCAAAGGGACATTCCAGACAGGAAGCCAAGACAAAACATGCTCCTCTTTGGGTTCATCTCTGCAGAAGTTCAGGCTGAAATCGAGAACCTTCGACCTCACCACTTTGGGTTGTGGTTCAGCTGATGTTCCCCCCCCCAATAAACTTCCTAATTTCAGTATTTTATGACATATTTCCTTCTACAAACACATTCAAGTGTGAGAGGAGAGAAAATCCCAGCCCAGGATTTATCTGAGCTCTCTTATCAACCCTACTAAAGTTGTCCTGATAAGCCCCATCTTTAATGTCAAGATGTTGAAGATGCTCCAATTAAATGAGAGGTGCAATAAGAACCCTCGTTATGCCTTTACAGTCACCGGTAAATAAGACCTGATTGGAAAGCCACGAGATTTCCATGGAGATACCGGGGTAGGATTGGCCATGGAAGAATCCTGATGGCCCTCAAACCTCCTCTGAAGGCTCCAAAGTGTTTCCAATGGGAAGATCCCAAGGCCAGGAGGGAGATTTGTCGTTCATTTCCGGCGGCGGCGGCGCCCAGAGGGGATGGACAAGGACTCACCATTCCCAGAAGGCCAAAGGGATGAGGCTGGATGGATTCCAGATGGCTCAAATCCCTCCTGGACACCGTTCCTGACCCTTCAAAACAGCCCCATTAACCCACCCTACCCACTTTTTTAATTTAAATCAAAGATTTTCCCAACTGACCAGTTTGTTGATGGAATTTCTGCTCCATGTTATGGGGGAAATCCCCAAAATCAGGAAACATCTGTCAAGCCGACCCAAAATTAAAACAAGAATGAAATAAAGTCGTTTTTTGCAGTTGAATTTTCACGGGGCTGTGAAAGAGCCATCAAAGGCAGAGCTTTCCATGAGCTGTTCCCAAATAATCGTGGAATTCTGGGGTTGTTTTGGTTGGAAAAGCCCTCCAAGATCATGTCCCCAAAGGTCCACGTGGCTCTTAAATCCCTCCAGGGATGGACACCCCTGGGAAGACTCTTCCAGGGCTGGAGAACCTTTTGGTGAAGAGCTCCTCAAGGTGCTCAAGGAAAAATTGGCTGGGAGTCAACCTGAGAGGGAAAAAGGCCCAGAAACACCAAAATCTGAGGGCTCTTGGAGAAGAAATCAGCCAAACCAAGCTGAGGACACCCAAAAGGAACCAAGTTGAGCTTCACCTTTGGGCGATAATTGGTGTTTTCCATCACAAATCCATCTTTGGATAATCAAGAACCCCAAAACCCGTTTCACATCAGCTGCTGCCACAGCTCAGGTGGCTTTTTTCTCTAAAGGAACGGGTTAAATTTCATGTGTCAGACCTGAGGAGCAACTCTGTGGTGGGAAACCATCCAACTTCCCCCAGAGAAGGAAGAAAGAACGACCGGAACGCACCAAAAACCCACAGGAGAACAAAGGGGGGGGAAAAAACCCCAAATCTGCATTTTCTGCAGAAAAACTCGAGCAGCTGCCACGGTGAGAAACCACCACGGTGAGAAACCCCCACCCTCCACCTGGGGTGGGGAGAAGACCCTTCCCAGGGAAGCAGAACTTCCTTGGGAATCACCCATCCCTCAGATCTTCCCTGGAATTCTGTTTTCCATGGAGACAGCAAACCAGAGCTCCGGGGAAAGGCTGGTGGTCCAAGAGAAAAGAGGGATTTTAGGAGATTTGGTGGCCTTTCCCTGGTGCCAAAGATCTCCTGGGACAGTTTCACCATCACCTGGATGTGCCAGGGATTCCAGAGGGAATTGCCATCAAACCAGCACAGAAATCCCACTCTTATCCATGATTTATTCCAGCACATCCCGCCGTGGAAGCCTCGTTTGATCTCGCCGTGTCCCGCTGCTTCACAATTCCCACGGGAAAACGATGCGAGACAGGAATTCCAGGTGGCTCCCGTGCCTCGATGGACACGGAGAAGGGAAGATCATTTTAAGGATAAACCATTTTCCAGAGGGGACCAGCTTGATTTGTCTCTGCTCCAAGTGGGAAGGCTGGAAAAATCCAGCACCAAAAGCACCCCTGGTGGTGGCTCTTATAGATTAGTTCGTTCCTCAGGAAGGCAGGGAATGGTTTGGGTCAGAACGGAGCTGAAAATCATGGAATTCCAACCCCATCTTCCACTGGACCAAGCCCTGTCCAACCTGCCCTTGGACACTTCCAGGGATTGGCCAGTCAAGGCTCCTCTGGGAATTCCTTCCCAGTCTGTCCCGACTTTCCCAGGGAAGGATTTCTTCCCAATATCCCATGAAAATCCACTCTCCACAAGGCAAATCTCCCAAGGGCCCCTGGTTCTTGGGACCATCCATGGATGTGGTGCAAGTGCTTGTTGAAGGTCCAGGGTCTCAGCCATGACGAGATCTCGGACATCAAATATGGTTTGGGTTGGAAGGGAGCCTAAAATCATGGAATTCCAACCCCATTCCACGGGCAGGGACACCTTCTGCTATCCCAGATTGCTCCAAGCCCCACCCAACCCGGCCTTGGACACTTCCAAGGATGGAGAGACCACAAAGATCCTGATTGTCCCCAACCCTGGGGTCACACCTGGTGGAACCTCAGCCCTCACGTCCTTCCCCCAGCACGGAGGGACCAACCTCACCCAGCAGGACCAGCATTCCAGGGAAGGTCAGGGAGCTCCAGGAGAGGGGGGACAGAGATCTCCAAGGTGGGAATATCATCATGGCTTTGGTCGAGACACGGAAGAGGTTGGGTTTGGGGATGATCCCATCCATGGGGATATTCGGAGCCGCATTTCCCTGAACGCTCCACGGAGCTCAACTTGGTCCAAACCCTTTTCAAGGATGGGGGAAATTCCCACCCCACGACCCAGGAACCAGGAGAGGATGCTGGAAAACAAGGTCCAGAATCCCAAAATCATTCAGGTTGGAAAAGGCCTCCAAGAATCCGACCTCTGCCCAACTGATTAATATCGGGAACGACATTCCCTTATGGAAGGACGTCTCCCAAGGCTGGAAGGACCTTGACCCTTCACAGTCCAAATTCCTGAAAAAGGGACTTGGGAGTGCAAAATTAAACCTTTCCCCCTGAAAAAGGGACTTGGGAGTGCAAAATTAAACCTTTCCCCCTGAAAAAGGGACTTGGGAGTGCAAAATTAAACCTTTCCCCCTGAAAAAGGGACTTGGGAGTGCAAAATTAAACCTTTCCCCCTGAAAAAGGNAGGTCCAGAATCCCAAAATCATTCAGGTTGGAAAAGGCCTCAGAGAATCCGACCTCTGCCCAACTGATTAATATCGGGAACGACATTCCCTTATGGAAGGACGTCTCCCAAGGCTGGAAGGACCTTGACCCTTCACAGTCCAAATTCCTGAAAAAGGGACTTGGGAGTGCAAAATTAAACCTTTCCCCCTGAAAAAGGGACTTGGGAGTGCAAAATTAAACCTTTTCCCCTTAATTTGACGCCCCTGACGAAGCCAGAGCGGGTCGGTTCCGGCGTCACTTGTACCAAGAGTTGGAATTCCAGCCCATGGGATGAGGATCCCACAAGGAAGTCCTAACACCGTGTCCTAAATTATGGCTAACAACGCCCATTTCCCATAAAAATCAGGAATTGCTCTTGAGGGGGGGAGCACCAAGAGGGAGAAGATCCCNAACACAAAGAGGGACAAGCCCCCAGCGTGTCAAAAACATCACCACAAACCAACCCGAAATTCCCGATTCCTGCCCGTCCTCGGAGTTCACGCGGAGAGAAGCGGAACGAGGGCAGATTTACTCCCGGGCCTGAATTATTCACGAGCCAAAAAAAGGGCCTGAGCCTCTTTAACAAGGCCTGGCTTTACGAAGCCGAGGCTCCCGTTTTTTCCTCGATTCAGGAGAATCTCCGAAACTCTCCGGGGTCCATTTGAGGACTTTCCGCTCTCGGAGCGGAGGCGCCGACTCAGCGCTTTCGGCTGTTATTTAGAGGAGGAAATTAACCCTTAATGGGCCACTCTGGTGTTTCCTCCTCCCCCCCCCCCACGTTCAATCTGGCCCTCTCAGCACTTTCTGCCCGTCCATAATTACGGGCTGCTATCCATCATCCCGAGGAGAACGCTCCCCGAGTGACGCCGTAAGCACTTTTTCCTAATAGAATAAATATTCTAACTATCTCTTTGGATATTTTCATTTAAATTGCAATAGTGGAAAAATAATTGTCAGCCCCCCCACCCCCTCCCTGTGCCGGAGGGAAGTGGCAGAATTCCCACGTTTTCCTTCCCGGGGATGGTTTATCCCGGTCCCTCCGTGCGTTGCCACAAAAAGGAGTCGAGCTCAGATGAATTTGTGAAAGAGATCTTGGCTCGTGTCCTCCTTTCTCCTAAAATTCTCCCTTTGGGAATTTTTTTTCCCCTTTTTTTTTGGCCCCTGTGGAGTTTTTCCCTTGGGAAAAGGCAGAGGTTTAGTGGGATTTGGCAGTGCTGGGTTAAAAGGGTTGGACTCTGGGATTTTAGAGGTCTTTTCCAACCTAAATGATCCGATTATTCTACTTGATGTTGTGTTTGGGACAGGTGAGGACACCTCGTTGATGGGCAATGACAACTTGTGGCTTCACTGCCAACACGACCCACAGGGATGGAGAAGAGGAGGAGAAAAGCCCTTTGGAGCTCCAGCCTGGAGCAGCACATGGATCCAACTGCTCATCCCAGCAGCTTCCCTGCTGGAAAGAGACCAAAACCAGGAGGGAGAAAGAAATCTCCAGGAGCAGCAAGTTCTAAGCCCAGCTTGGGTGGAGGTGAATCCACGTGTTGTCACCCCCGCTGGCTCATGGACGTGACTGGAACACGCCAGGACATGGATGAGATGGTTTTCCCACATCAAAAGCACCATCCCAGAGGTGGTGCTTCAGCAGGATGAGGAAGAGGATGGTTGTCACCCCCCTGCTGGGGTCACACAGGGGCCACCACGGCACAGAAGATCACAGGAACATCCAATGGTTTGGGTTGGAGAGGAGACTGAAGATCATGGAATTCCAAACTCCCACGATCCCAGGTTGCTCC
>WBMV01000007.1:0-84189 GCA_013396655.1 Campylorhamphus procurvoides
AGTCCTTCTCATTGGAACAGTCTACTCCTAAACTGCTTCTAAACAAGAAAAAAGAAAAATCCTATTCCATCCTTTACATAATGACTCCCATACCCATCCCATTCCTTCACATGGAATGCCTCTGTGGAATGTGAACAGCATGGATAACTGCGCTATTGCTACTACATGGGCACTCTGTGAGAAAGAGCTGAGTACTTTCATTCTCCCACTTCAAACACATGGCAACAAACAGCAGTGAAATATACCACACATTCAGCCCTGCTTTTCTTAATGCTTCTGAAACTCATTGCCCCAGTCTCTGGTTATTCAGCCCCTAATCAAAGTGCCCTCTTAGTATACATTCTTTACCCTTGGTTGCCTGCGTGGGTTCTTCTGTCTTCTCTCCGGGCTTCGACCACCACCAGTGGTCTGGGAATGGATTCCACCCAGCTCGGGTGGTGGATTTCCCTAGGTCGTCATGATGAGGCCCTGGAGCTGTTAGGACATGGCTCATTTAATCAAAATCTTGTTATTATTTCTTGAGAAGCACTTTTCCTCCAGGGAAGTCAAGTCCACTAGCAGCACCCTGAGCATGCTCATGCCACAGAGACGGATGTGAGTGCAAGGTGAATGTATGAATCCATGGTATCATTACATTCCTCAAACATACAGCCAGATGCAAGCACTTTCGGCAGTCCCAGGAAACAACACAGTCCCTTGAGAGGAGCCACCAAAAAGCCCTGTGGGTCTCTTCTAGCCCTTCACATTCTGTAAGGTTAATGAGCTCCTCACAGGCTTTGACAGCAGGAGAGACTAGAAAGCCTTTGATAGACNTCTATTACATAAGGTTGAACAAAATCAGTCAGTTACCGTTTGAGTAGGTAACTGATAACTTAGGAGTGTATCTCATTGATCAGTAACAGAATGTTATATCTGATTCACAGCACACCTACAGACGAATCATAATTTGTTAGTAACAGAAAAACTTATTTTAGTCAAGAAAGAAAGTCTATGGCAAAGTGCTGACAGGCTATGAATCTGGACTATTAACTTGATGGAGCACACCACCAATACACACCAAACCTAGAGAAATATCAAATGTATATCATCTGAAGAACAAGTTGCTGCACCAATTGCTCATTTCATACCCATATCAAAGAAGTCTTTGAATTAAGCTAGATACCTTTTCACAAAACATTAGCTTTACAAATGATATGTAGCATAGATGGAGAGACCTGAGTTTTGTTTTTGACTTTAACACTATAGAATTAGATAGATATATATTTTAGCCATCTACCTGAAAATAAATGACAAACCATTTTCTTTACCTATTTCTTAATTTTGTGCTTTACTGTCTGTGGGACTTTTCCCTGGGAAATTAAATTGGATACTCCAATGAGCCTGCAATCTAAATAGCAGATATTGGGGTGTGGCTTCATAATCTTTTCTTTTATTGTTCTCTACGTAACTTTCTCCTATGCTACTGAATATTTGATGACTTCTCACAGACTTGCACTGCTTATATTTAACTTCTTTCTGAAAGGAGAGCTAAGTCACTGATTCATTTGTAATGCCATAAAATTAAACTAAACAAGTCTTTTTGGCTTTAAAGTGATGTTGCTGTGTAATAACTAAATCCATCAGAAAAGCCCAGGTGCATTACTTTGGTAATTTTTTTTTTTCAGAGATCAGATCTATCAATCCTAAACCAGTAAACAATCACACCAATGCTATCACTTCTGTGATACGCATATATCAGTGTTGACATATTTTATTACATCACTCTATAGTTATTTTGATCTTTTAAAATCTTAAATATCTCTAGTTTTCCCTCTGTAAAATAGTCACGCCTATGAGAGAGAACTGTTAGCAAAAGGAAGGGACATGCATATTTAGAATCAACACATCTGATAATCAACTAGTAAAATGAAAACAGAAAGCTTTCCTGCCTAAGAACGATGCACAGGTTTTTGTAATGGATACAGAAACATCCGTGTGAGGAAACACTAAGTCACACACACATACAAAAGCAAATATATATGACGGAAAAATCACCATCAGAGGCAACTGAACGCCCCACTATTAACAGGTAGAATTTCCTCCACCCTTTATCCCCTTAATGGAAATATTTTGCAACAAAAGCTTTTGCTTGAAACAAGCACCAGAAAATATCTCTACTTTCTTTCAAGGTTTGGGGTAAAATCAATCTAATATTTCTTTTTCCATCTACATATTTACGAGGTGTTACTAACCTTCACATCCTCTGAGACAAGATGCTTGGTTTTAATGACTTATGTCTTTTAGTAAAACTTTTGCTAACTGTGCAAAACGTGATCATTCTTACTTCATCCTGTGATGTCTAAACACAGCGGCGAGGGCACCACCCCTCCAAACCACACAGGCCCTTTGAACATCTATCAGCAACCAATAATCAAGCAAATACCTCACCATTATGGGTTTCCCTGCTTGAGAAAAAAAATAGCCAGTAGGAAGAAATTTTCACTTCTATTAGCTCAGTCTTTACTATAACATGGGTCTGTAGGTTTCCTGTATGTAATTAAAATGTTCTCCCTATAGGTTCACTTTATTTTCTGGGGCAAGGATCTTTATCACTCTAAACTTAGGAACTAGTGTAAACATATGTACATTATTTCCACTTTAACATGTGCAAGATGACTTCAAAAGGTTTTTTGTGTGTTATAGCTGCTGTGCACAACATATTTTATAAAAATATCACAAGCAGTTTTTCTGACTTGGTAAAGCTATTTAAGGACAAAACTGAGAAAAATGGCTGCTGCTCTTTTGAGTGCTCAAAGCCTGTGGAGCCCCAATTTTTTCTCATGCATGCTGCCAACAACCAGGATGAAATGAATTTTTGCAGTGCACAAATGGCTTGGCAATTGGAACTGCCATATAAAGCACTTCTTTGGTTGTGAGGCCATGTTTTTGACATGGATTTCCTACATTCACAGCCATAAATATACTAGAAAAACAGAGACTTTCATCCCAAATTGATGAAAATGTCCTTCTCTACCTCAGAAATAAATTAACTTCAAGTAACAATTGGTTGTACTAACTTCTGGTGCCTCATAGTTTAAATAGGTGTGATAAAACCACAGTGGGAAACACAAAACAACAATCTTTCTGAGCTATGTATGTGCATTGAAGTAAACATACTGTAAATGATTTTGCTTCCGTTGTCCCAGAGAGCAAAATTAATTTCTGACTTAACCAGTCTGTAAGGTAGTGATATCTTTCCAATATTTGAAATGTTGTATACTTCACCACTTACCAGAGTGCTCTTCTGGAAGAAGAGAGCAGTTTTAATGCAATCTATATTTAATGTAGTTACTATGAAAAATAATTCTTACTAGTAGTTGTATGATACTGTTCATCATCATCTTCATGGAAATCAGTCACAGTCCCCAAAATTATGTCAGGTGACACAGACGGAGCTTCATCATCTGTATGGTGATGGATAAATCATTACTATTTCATTAGCTGAGTTGAGAGACAAAAGATACAGACTAGATTCTTCTCATAATTCAACCCCACATAACCTTACTTTACTAACATAGTCAGGATATCACCTAAACAGATTACTTCAAGAGGAGTATGTATTACAGTGATAACGAACATTCTGGCAATGATCTGTTCGTGTAATATAAGATCTAATTGTACCTGTGTACTATGCAGACAGGGATTCTAGAGCAATGAGTGAAGTTATTTGTATTCCTGTCTACTGAGAGATATTCTGAGATTCAGTCAAAAAATTTAGACTCTGCAAGCAAGCAGAGTCCATAACAGTTGTAAGGGAATCAGTTGAAATAACACAGCATACAGCTTGGGGAATGGCTCTGACCATGAGTCCTCAGGAAGAGAATGATAGGATTTATCATTCATGATGCTAACTACATGGAAAAGCAAGCATAACATGTCATGAGTATACAATCAGTGAAGAGCAATTTTATAATCCTAATGCTCTTCAATATATATTGAGGATAGTGTTGCAAAAGTAAGTTATTGGTGATTTGATAAAAAGCCTGTAGTCACAGTTTACCGTACTTACAGGATGACTTATAATTGTATACCTTAGGATAAATGGGAGCTAGTCTTTCAGACTCTGATAATTTCAGCCACACAAGCAACATAAAAGATGAAATAAAATACATAGAAAAAAATATGACTTCTATTTAGTAGTGCTCCACAAAATTAGAACTTGGCTTTACCACCTAAAGAAAGAAGTTATTAATAACATTTTAATTTGATATTCCTATCTGTCTATGCATTTAATAATACGCTGTAGTAAGATGATATCCTAAAAAATCTCCTGTATTTATACAAGGATAAATCATTTGTATTGTAAACTCTTCTTTGTTCTTTTTATACAATGTCAATTCGTCATTTTAGAAAACAAATGAGAATGTTATCTCTACACATGCTTCATACTCATGCACAATCAAAAAAATCCTTAGAAATTCAGAATGCTTCAGTTTTCTTTCAAAGACACACACGCTCTCTCTCTTCTGTTTTTAATCCAGAATACAAATTAAAGACAGTCCCTTTCAATCCATCAAGATATCCCTTAACTACCAATGTAATCCTCCATTTCCATCCTTAAATTGTACTTAAGGGGATATTGTGGCAACCTACTGTCCTTACCATAATCTTTTCCAGGAATTTTTTCACCCCCTCCTGAAGTATGATCTGGCAGCTGTGAGACCGGAGTAACACTTCCATAATATGAGGGGCTGGATCTCCTGATGGAGGCATCCATGGGAGTTGTCTCATGAGTTGATCCAGTATCTACATTTTCATCATCTGCACCTGAAGTTGAGGACTCCCCACTGGTATGACGTGTGCCATCTGCATTGTAACGTGAGCCATCTGCATTGTCGATGACTGTGGAAAGAGGGAATTAAGCAGCTGATATCAAGGAGCTACATAGTTATATTTCAGTAATGCTAAACAGTTTTAGTTTTACAACAACAATAACAAAATAAAGAGAAATACTTGTGGATTAATGCCAGTTCATCCATTTTTGCCGTCCTATCTAACCTGTCTAGGTAATACATCATTAAAATATATCTAACATATCTATGCTAATTTATGTATTTCCCAAATATGTAGGGCCTACCCTGCATCACTTATTTTCATCAAACTGCTTGGTTTTAACATAAAAACTTGGCATTTGTAAAGTCAATCAGAATTTTAGAATTGGAACAAATAATTTATGGTGAGCATTTTCTTCCACTTCCAGCTGCTTTTTAACGAACAGCTCAAATGAGATGTAGAAAGGTTGCTGTCTTAAGCAGAGTCCCATGTGTCAAAGAGACACTAGCAGCACTGAGATGCTAAAAATGTCAAATACCTATATAAAAAGATGTTTGGTAGCACCCTGAGACAAATCAAGCTCCATAAGATTTAGGGGAAAAACGTGACTAATTGTTTGAATTTTTGTTGAATATCTCTTCTTTTTCTTACAGTTTGCTTTATTTTTAATATTAGCAATTGTTTATGTAAAACTATAACCAGATACTAAAGATTAAGCAAATGTATGTCTTTCTAATCAGTACAGTACCTATTTCATCTTGAGTATTGAGGAGAGAAGTATCTAGTTTTTCGACTGGCTCACATCCTATGTCCCTTGTTTCTGTGAAAGAAGAAAAATAGAAAGTATTAATTTTAGAAAATGGATAAAAAAGCAACATATATATCTATATTAATTGTACATAATCACAAAATCTCAGCTTCGGATGAAGACAATTGAAAACAAATAACCAAACAAATGTTATTCACCGATGTACCTACATTCCCTTTTTGCTCCTTCCCAGGTGGGGCACTTCAAGATTGTTCTGTCAGCTAACAATGAGATTCTCCATTTCCATAACCATTCCAGAAAATGGTTGCAATCAGTGTCAGCTAAAACAGCCTTATGATCCAGTTTTAATGCAGGCAGCCCCACAGTGGCAGTGGCAACCCTGTCCTCTCTAACTGGGGAAACTCCATCCTCTCTATGAAGGGCTCTGCACAGGCAGAGTGTGTCCTGGCCTGGTGAGCACTGCTTGCTCCAGTGGGCTGAAGTGCCATGCTTGGGGCCAGTGTGTGAGCTAGCTTTCATATTGCTGGGAGGGGATAATATTTGGGGGGAGTTATAAAGCTCTGGTGGGGATGGACATCACTGGAGAAGCAGAATAGTCATCTGTGAGTGTCAGAGGATGGCAGCTCACATGACACCATGCCAATGAAAAGATTTTGAATCATATGACCACCGAGAACAAAATCAAAAAATGTCACTGCCATTCAAATCATCAATGATTTTTTCCCTACAGCTTTCTGTAAGAACTGTCTGCTTCCATTGCGAATGTCACAATGTACTGAAATTCAAGACACTTGAAGTTAGTCCAGATTTTATCTTAAAATACTGTGTTCAGCATCTGTCACGGACTACCCACATTTTCCTAATAATTTACTGAAATATTTCCAACTATTTAAAAGTGAGATGGAAGTGGTCTGCTTCTGACCCACATTGCTACCTACCTGCCTAATGTCTGAATGGAGATTTGCCCAAACAAATACTGAAGGAACCTACAAACAGGAGAGCTGTAGCCACGTCTGTGGGCCTGGCATGGCCCTTGTGGCCTCGAAGCTGCTGCGGGTGGCAGCCACTCCTAGTCTTCCTTAACACAAATTACTGCTCTTGGCTATAGAAGCTCATATGTGCATGAACAGAAGAGTTGAGTGACAGCAACGTCAACAGTTACGTCTTTCAGATTTGCTGCTGCAGTGGTTCACTTCACTAAGCCATTATAATGAACTGTTCTGAGGCTACAAAGTTACTGCCAAGGGCAGAAAAACAGTTTAGTTCAAATCACACTAAAAACAAAATGGGTCAAATTCATTGCTGGCATGACAGCTACACTTCTAGAGGCTGAAAAAAATGTATTTCTCCTCAGCTGAAAAACAGATTATGTTTATTATAGAGGCCCTTATTCCAGTACCTTAAATAGGACATTACATATGCTATTTCTAAAATGCATAATCAAATCACCTACATACCTGTCTCATTGTAACAATATGCGTCGAACCGCCCGGTTGTATTTGCTGAAAGTCTGTAAATGCCAGTGTGATTTGCTGCACAAAGATGATAGGGATTGATCCGTGGGATAACAATATGCCCCACTACAAAACCATACCTGTGAAGGACAGAGGCAAATAAACCATATTACTTACTATAGCAGATGGCACCTCAAACATGAAGAAGCTATGCAGAAGCTACAAAGCTACTATTTTTAAAAGTGCATGTATTTATGAAAACTTTTTTGTTCCTTTCTCGTTTGAGTGTTCCTTTCCAATATAGAGCTACCTCAGTCTCCCACCACTCCATGCTGTTTTGTAAGCAATTTCTAGAACTAAACCCATTTTAACTAAATGAGCATCATATTAGCTAGAATGGTTGGTTCCAGAGCAAGGCAGTGAAAGTGACGGAAGCAAGTACACTTTTTGTTCATTATTGCTATTTTGCAATCCTGTAACACCTGATTGATTCCAATGTGTTTAACTGGGAGATGTGATAGAATCACAAGAGCTAGGGTTTAGTTCGGGTTTTGTTTCACTTCTTGAGAGGTATGATCTATCATGGAGTAATTGTCATGGCTTTGCAGTTTTTAGTCTATGAATGAACATCATTCCAGTTACATGTCTAGTGTGCAGAGACTTGTAATTCTGAAACTCTCTTGTAGGTGGAATTATAAATTACTTTACTCACACTCCCAGCTGAGCCTACAGTGCTGACACCTTACAAACCATTATTGACCTATTTGTGTTATGTTCTGTTGATTCATCTTATTCACTCAACATTTGACATGTATTTTGATGGTTATATGCAGTACATCTTTCTTCTCGTACTCAAGCTTGGTAAGAGCTAAGGCTTACTGACAAGGACCTCTAGCACAGGACCAACACATGAAAGGAAGAGGATGGGAGGGTGGGCCAGGAGGAAGGAATCGTATCTGCATGCCTTGCACATCCAAATTTGTTCTCTGTTAAACTCTGAATTAGGGAAAATTGTATTACTAATGAAAAACTACAGCTCCCCACTGAAAAAAAAAATCCATCTTCTTATTTCAATTAGCTTTATGTTTTAACTTCAGAACAAATTTTCCATATTGCAGAATACTCATAATTGCCAGGCATTAGAAACCCCAGGCATTAGTTAGAATTTGATCTCTACATATTGTGTGGTGCTGAGCAATTCAGATTGCTATGTGAAATGTTCTAAGGTCAGAAAAAAAGGACATGCCTACTATGTTATGAAGGATTTTTCCCTCAAAGAATTGTTTGTAGTCTGTATGTGGTACAGTTTTCAATTACATTCCCACTTCTCACAGAAGACTCCTCTAAGAATTCTCTGTCCACTGCTCCCTGACACTTTTGTCCACATCTTTCACCACTATACTTGTGAAAATGAACACGTCATATGCTGTCACCAAAAGCAATGCATGACATTTACATGTATAAGAATGTTTTCAAGGCACTGTGCATGTACATTTCCATGATTACAATTTACTTCGTATGGATTATTAATTTGAAAGGAGCTTTATTCAATTCTCACAGGCTTGCACGTCAATGGGAAAGAACATTCTTGCAGGAGGCATTAAAAATATAAAGCACCACTTGCTAAACTGGAGCAATATAATTTGCAGGAATGAGTTTCAAGCAGTATTGATGTCAGTACTATTTCTCATGGTGCCAGAGTGAAAGTATTAAAATTTTGGAAGAATATCCACTGGATTTTCTATTCCAGTATGTTAGAAGATAAATTCCATTTCTCCACAGTTGCCATTTCATTTAGATTTCAATAAAATTGAAAATCTCCTGAAATTTACTTCAACTCCAAACTCTTCTTGAACTCTTGCAGTCTTGGTGCCATGACCGCTTCCCTGGGGAGCCTGTTGCTGTGACAAACCACACTCTGGGTGAAGCACCTTTTTCTAATATCCAACCTAAACCTCCAGTGACACAACATCCTGCCAATCCATTGGGCCCTGCCATTGTGTGGGGTGGACTAGATGACCTTCAAAGGTATCTAGACTCCCAACTATTCTATGATTCCATAATTCAACTAAAAAAACCAAATCTAACAAACAAAAAACCTGTTCAAATTTACAGCTTCTGAGTTCAACCTCTTTTCTGCTTATGAATGTGTGGGATGACTTCCATAGTAAGTTTATTATGTATTCTGTAAAGCAAGATCACATGTTCATCTTGTCAGATGTATTCACAGCCCATAGGACTGTATCAACTCGATTATTGTTCGAACACAGGGCATCCTTAGGGAAAATATTTCATCTTGATGACATTTCTGTGTGACAAGGAATATACTACAAACCTTCTAAGTTGTATCAGTCAATAAATCCTATCCTTACAGATTTTTTCATATTAGTATTCATGAATTTTTTTGAATGAAAAATTTTCTGTAACTTCTAGTCTCTTAGTCCGGCTATTTTTTTGTGGAACTGAAGAGTCTGTATTATCTACATTTGCTGCCCTATACATAATTTCTTAGAGAGGGTAATTAAGTCACTTGGCAACATGGTTTTGGGCTTTTTAATAATTATTACGGCTGTCTTCTGAAACTTCTCCATTCACCGATTGTAAGAATGCACTAGTACTGTGGCCATTCTTTCACTGGGATGCCAAGAGTTCATCCCAGCAAGGGCCACTTGTTGCTTTTTACTGCTCCTTGACAAGACAGAGTTCCATATACTGTATGTACCATCTTCAGTCCTTGACCTTACATTAGGTCCTCACCGTTCACACACTTATCTTACTGAATATTCAGTGTTACAGTATGATCTGAACATCCTCCTGATCAGTTGATTACACTGTCACTGTTTTGTTACCTTTAGATTTTATCTGTGAGAGGTTATGATTTTTTAAAGATAATTGGTGAAACTATATGCATCAAGGACTTACTTGTTACGGGGCCCAGAACAAACATACACATGCACAAAAATGTTTTGGTCATTACACAATATAACTTATTTAACTGCTATGGCCATTTCAACAGCTATAGGAAGTCAAATGCAATTATTGCACTACACCATGGATGGAAGAACTTGTCGTGATATATCATTTTTTCAAGAATTTCTTTACCTGCAAGTTTCAAATCCAAGTTCATGAGCTTTCTTCAACTGCTCTAGTGTTGCCAAGGTAGTATTGAGAGCTCTGCAGAGTTCAACTGCTTCAGACCGTGTGAGACTGTAGCGACCATTTTTCTCAACATGAAAAACTCCTCCATATCTGCAACTTACATTGAATTCTGTTATCAAAGGAATAGAAAACAAAAAAAAAGGTGTTACAAATTGTTAGACCTAATATTTCACTGAAGACCTGCAAATTCTTTATTTTCGAGTACAGTGCTGTCAATACAACCCAGCAAGAAGTAGCAGCTACCATTCATTCAGCAAATGCTATTAAAAAGCTAAATAAAAACTATATGCATGACCTACTTGAGACAAAAATTAAGTTAGTCTGAACTAGAACATTATGTTGTTAAATACCCCATGAAAGATAATCTTTAAACTCTTCTTACTCAGCCTGCTGGGGCTGATAAAGAAGTGTCAAATACACCCTATGTAAGAGTTCACTTGAATTAATTTCTTGCCACCTGTTCATTTATCTTGACAATATTTTCCTCAATTTTGAAAGCCTTCTTGCTGAGTTCATGCTCACGCACAAACATCTTATTACCAACTCATGTCAGATTTTCAAAACATACTGTGGTAAGTCTATTTAATGCTAAAGGAAGTCTTAGATGAATTTTAACTTAATAAAACTGCAATGGTTTGCACATGGAAGTAACTTACAATGGCAAACTGAGGATAAAATAAAAAAATTGTTTATACAGTTATGTTCAATTTGTTTTCTGGCCTTAAGCCTGGCAACCCTGAACAAGCAGTATTTGCAAAGCCTACGTGAGAGGAGCACCTCATGTAAATCACTACAGACACTGAATGAAAGGCACAAGGGCTAGAGGCTTTGAGGATATCATCCTCCACTCATCTTTATGTTGAAAAGATACACTCTACACAATGCAACAAATACAGTGGGAAAATTGCAACATCCAGGGAAAGTCTGTGACTGATAAAATGAGAGGAAAAATAAACATTTAGTTGTCATCCTTTTTTTAACAGGAGCAGCTAAAAAAGAGATGATGATAATAGTAATAATAATAACAACACTACAAATAAGAATTATCATGTACATGGAGAAAAATGGGGAAAGAACAGGATGCTTCAAAGCAACATGAATTATCTTTGCTTCTACCCCACCTTTCCCTCAAGAGAAAAAAAGCGGTTGCAATTCCAGACTAGAATGACAACTGCAAAGCACACTTAAGTGGAGTAGTCTATTATTTCCAGTGAAGAGAGGAGCATGACTCATTTTATCTTAATTTTAGTTGAAGTTCCATGTGCAAGAAAGGGAAAAAGACTAGTTGTCTCCAAATATTAATACGGTGTGTCTGTATCATCTATCTGAAAAAAGAAAAAGAGGACATATAACTGTTTTTCTAAAATACCTGAAATTCAATTCGTGCACATTTGCCCTGACACACAGGGTGTAAATGAGCAACTTTCCTAATGTAATTTTTGCTTGACAGTCTATTTACTTCTATAGTATGAACGTGAAAGCAAATGTTAGTAATCAAGGCATGAACTCTTTCTTCAATTACTTTTGTTCATTGGTAAACTGACGTTATTCTGTGTACAGTGTATCTGCTAAGTGTAAACTGCCAGGAACATTCCTTTACATAGCTCACAGGAAACAATCAGGAAGATAAAATTAGACCAGATTAGACCCAGACTGCATGATTTATGAGAAGTTAATTCATAGCATAGGTAGGACTCCAATAGTATTGATGTTTGCTTGTCCAAAGGAGTTCAAAAGCTGTGTATCCCATACTGAATATTTTTACCACAGGCAATAAAATTAATCATTATGGTTACTTGGATTGCCTTTCCACAAAAAGAATGCAAAAAACAAGCTCTTCTCCCACCATCCACAGCCCTGTCCCTCCCAGTATTTTGGCCAACTAAAACATTTAGTTTAGACTAATCAATATACATTGCAGAGCTGTTTAACAGTCTTGTTGACTACAGTTCTTAGTGTTTTTATTATCACATGTTATTAAAAAACATCAAGAACACATAATTTTTAGTTTCGTAAAATTTATGCAAGACCAACATGTTTTCTCAAAATGCCTTTTTGTTTGACACAGTTGTTTTCTTCTTCCAGGGAAAAATAGCTCTGTTGAACTTCCTCTGATGACAGACATATCATAAGAGGTTTACAAGGCAAGAATGAGGAACCTGTTTGGAAGCGGACACTAAGAAATACATTTTAATTTCCTGAGGGACTTAATGTCTTGCAACAGGGGTGAGTTTCAGTAAGTTCCCTCACGTGATTCTGAAACTGTGACAGTCCTCCCCACAAGTGCCAGATGCAAATGTGCACAGCACTGGTCCTGGGAACAGCTGATGGGCTTGACACCTTCTGTGGCCACACTCCTGACTGAACAGCACCACATGCTCAAAAGTCATCACCACATGTACACAGGGTAAAAGCTGTAGTCAACGAACTACAGGGTGCAGGTGCCAATAGACATTTCCTCATGACAGCACAATGAATAGCTGCTCTCAGAGAAGGTTGTGGCCCTTCTGCCACCTTGGCTACTGCTATGGGATGGAGCTGCTCTCACAGCTGCCAGGCAAGTGACTTCAACTTTGGCTACAAATATTTTATATTCAAAGCCTGACATTATCTTGGAAGTTGTTCAGTCAGTACCTGTATTAAACATAAATGGTCTGGACAAGAAAAAGGCTTCTCTTTAGTTCTTCCTTCTTGATTCTTTCTTTCCTGTAGACCAAAACAGGCCTAAACTTGTTAATAATGAAACATACTCTGTGAAGCCCAACACTTAATATTAAAGCTGGGGATCAGATCACAAATTTGATTACTTAAAAGTAACAGGCTCAGTGATCTAGGAGCTAGATTTGCTTGGAACATCAGCATCTTTTCTGATAACTTTAGGCTAGTTTCTGAAGAACTTTCACTGTGAAAGCAGATACCACATACACTTGTTTTGGGAGGCATTTGAGTACAGTTAATCCTAGAGTCACTGAATTATAAAGTGACGTTCACTTTTGTTTAGAGTGAGTTGATTTAGCTGTCATCAAACCTCAGCCCATTCATAGTTTTAAACACTACAGTATATGCTCCATTAACACCTGGAGATTCAGTCACAGTCAGAATTCCACTTAGAGAGTCAATTCCTTAGACTGCAATTGTTTAAAGAAATAGGTTTATTTACACAAATAGGCTTAATGGAACTACTTGTAGGCTACATGCCTACGCATGCTTAGGCTGGATCTCCAGAGTGCATACTTCCCAGAAGTGTCCTGGAGTGCAGTACCAGGCTTACTGCACATGTGCTGCCCAACTGCACTGCATGCCCACACAGGAGGGCCAAAGCCCCCAGGAAGCCTTGCTCATGCAGCGTGAGAGATCACGTGGGTGTCCAGGAAACCCCAGGCAAAAATGTGGCAATCCAATTCTCAAAACTGGGTTTGAGGCCATCCAGTTGGCTGGCACTGTGCCCTAAAGTAATGCTGAGACAGCATGTTTGTTTTCACTTTGATGATATCTTCTACGCCTACTATTAAAAATGTACCATTTCTGTAGCATAAACACTCTGTGCATGAAGCAGTGAGTATGGAAAAAGCACTGCAGCAGTACCTAAAACTCACACCATATTTCACAGTCTAAGCAAATTGCGTAAATTCAGCATCTACTCTTTGAAGACGGTAATTACCACATTCTAAAAATGACAAAATACAAATACAGAGCATACTACCCAGAGCTGTCAGGGAACCCAGTATTTTTACTTTTTACATTTACTTACTTACCCAGCATATTTTACCGTCCAGACAATGGGGACCCTTAACTGAATTAATGGAAAAATTTCTAATCATATTGATAAAAAACTCATCAAAACTAAAAGATGGGGTCTAAACTAAATTAATACCTTAAATTCCTTTTTTCCATGCTGAGCCCTATAGACTAATTTTGAGTTAAGGAAGAAACATGATTCTTAAATCCAAATCTAAACATATATTATATCTTTTCCCATAGGGCAGGAAGATCAAATCTATTAATTTTATATTGATGTTACTTTACTGGCTTTAACACAATTATGCAAAAGATGGATTTTTACTCTGCTTCAAAAGACAAGGCAATGCAAAACTCATATGGTGTGACAAACTATTACTGATCCCTTTAACCTTCTTGAAGCTTCAAAGGAGCTGATTCAGAGTGGACTTACAGTGAAATCGCAAAGAGCACTCAAACCTTCCCTCCGGCCCCCTCTTAAGAGTCGTCTGGCTTTGGGTTCTGCCAGGCCACAATCTTTCCCTGACATCCACATGATTTGCTACAGCTGTTTAGCAACAGCTCTTTAAAAAGCAAAAACTACTAAACATGCCTGAATTGTCATCATCATTTATCTCACGCAGACCATGAGATTGGGTGACACAATCTAAAGTCATAGAAAGCCCCTAAGTCTGTGCTGCGTTTTATGAGCATGGAGAACATTAACTTCCACACAGCGCATTTCTCCCCATCTTTTGGGGGATTTCTGATGTCCTGTCTCAAGCAGCTGCATGCAACCCTTTCTCTGCTATTGCCATTCACATTTATAAACCAGGTTCAATTAATACTTGGCAGCCAAAATCACTAGCTTCAGTTCCCCAGCCAATTTGCTAGCTAGAGCCCACTGGTGAGACAGAATCATCTTAGGCAAACTGAAGAGCATTGTCCTGTCACGGAAGTGTGAGTTACGCCCTGATTATTAATACGAGAGGCTTGTTAGAAACTGTCACAGTAAGAAGCCAGGTGCAACTTCTATTTCCACCCTGATTCTGCAACCCTTATGCATAATGAGTAACACTGACTCATGCTAACTCTTCCCATTGGAGTTGATTTTCCATAAAGATTTTTGGTATATGGGTATTTCATGCACTACTCCCTGATTTTCATTGTTCTCAAGGAAGAAAGAAAAAGAAAAAAGAGAAAAAAAAAGTTATTTTAACAACTGCAGAGATACATCAAAGCAAATGAAGTGGAAGATTTGCAAAACCTTGCCCACTGAAACGACAATGTGTAGCAGAACACTTGTTAACAGACTTCTCGGTAAAACCACAGTCTGAATCACATGGCAACGAGGAAATGTTAGTGTGCTGTTTTCATAGGGATTTTCCTTTTCAGTTTGTGGTTCAAGATGATTGATAAGTCACCAGAATGTGATAAACTGGGGCTGACAACAGGGACAGAACTAGAGGTTTGACAGTCGATACAGTTTTCGTGTTTGTTTTAATATAATATAGGATTTACATTTATTACAAGAACTTCAATCTAAATTTATTAAACTTATTTCAAGCTCTAGGCAGATATACATGCATAAACATTTCCTTATAATCACAGATTAATGAATCTTCTATTGACACTCCTGAACAGGAAAACCCATTAGCTTAGTACTGATATCTACATTTTGAATATTATCACTTGTTTTAAATACATGCTAATAAAGAAGTAGAGAAAAGTGAGATATTGGAAACAGATGAAAATGTGTTTAAAAGAAAATTCTAGTACCACGATGCCCCTCCATGCAAATCTAGGAATTGGTCCATATCAGTCCTAAAATCTGAGAAGGTCTGGACAGTCCAGATCTTTTCTCCCAGTTCAGACCTACCTCCAATTATGCCTGTTTTTTTAATTGTTTTTCAGTAAAAATACTTCATGGCTAAATAAGAATGCATATTTTACCTCTGACTTGAGGAAATTCCCTCTGAATGCAAAATTTCCTATGGGATGGATTCATGAAGCATTTTAGGATCCAAGATATTTTGTCAACATATACACTAAGTTAGTCCAATTACTGCCATTTTTAACATCTGTGAGAAATTAAATGTACAAAAAGTATAATTCAGTGATTACTAAATACACTACGACACACATGGGCCTGGAAGGCATTATTATTTGCTGAGTATTCCAACTTTTTTTCAGTCTATTAGTAAAAAGCTTCATTCAAACAATTCTTAGCCCAGGCAACTGTTAACAGAATACAGAGGCTTTCACCTTTATGTCAGAAGCTGGACTGAAGCCCGTCAGTGATGAAAATCACTGGATAGCTGTTTGCTAGGTTATGTAAAATGATTCATTAATCCCAGCCACAGTCCCTAATAGACACGTGTCGACATCATTAAAACACACCTATACTTGAATCACTCAGGGCTTGATGAGGAAAGGAAAACTGTGCTGGGAAAACAGGACTCAAAACTAGGATGACTACACACTGATCAAAATTTAGAAGTCAAGTTCTGCAAGATCCACGTGAATTAAGCAAACGTGTGTCTATGCGGCTAAAAAACTTTACTATCCCAACACAAAAGCACCAAGGATTAAGTAATATGTATAATCATTCAGTATGGCTGAGTGCTGCTTTTGTGTTCTCCCAGTTATGATATTCTTGTTCTGCCAACCACCACTCTGAAGGGTAGATAAACAAATCTGGAAATAGGCCACCTACACCGTAAGCGAGGCTTTCCCAAATAGTGACAGTGAAAGTAAGTCTTCACAGGTCTTGGGATTTGTCTGATGAAACACTTTCTTTGGAGTACTGCCAAGTTGTGAAACCTACAATGATTTATAGGAAATACATTTCCAGATTTAGTGTGAATAAACCATATTTTTGGTTTTCAAAGTATCCCTTGTGGATATTTAAATGAAGCAAAACAAGGGGTTTGTTTTTGAAACTGCCTTTCATTCTGAAACTAAAATAATTAGTTTGCATGAAATAATTTAAGAAAGTTAAGTTTAAATGTTTACATGGTTGCAATACACGTAAATGGTTTAAGGTACCCAGACCAAAATTTGCCCTCTAGATTTTTTTTAAGTGTTGTATTTTCAGTTCAATTTGGCATAAAAAGATGTTCTGAGCCTCGAAAATTTTAACGGGAGAGAAAACTCCACATAATTATATCCCTTAGAGATAGCTGAGATGCAGGGAGGAAAAGATTCTCTGCACACCTGACTTTTTAAAGACAGTAAAATCCTGGAAAACACTTTAAAAGGAATTTACCTGCATGTTTTCAAGGAGTTCCTGCTATAAATAGATTCAACATATTCTTAGTAGTTGGGTGTGGTGACAAGAAAGTGAAGATGACTCTCCATAGATCCAAAGGTATACAGTCAGACCTTTCTTTGAAGTTGTGCCTAAGATGTTCCTACTACACAGTTATATTTGGGTACCTAGTAATTTAGTCTGAGAAAGTAAATGACAGTGTAGCTTCCTCACTTTCCTGTCTGTTGCTAACTACATAAAAAGTCATGAGATAGCCGTGCTAACCCTGAGGTCCAAGTGGGCTGAAGTGGATCTCTGCACTGAAGAAGAGAGATGTGGCTGGAAGTTTACACAGAGGCCAGAGGGATACACTTCTAAACGGCTGTGCTTAATGAAGCTGCCAACTGGTCACTAAAGTCATTGTATCGTATCTGTTTACTGATGGAAAAAAATCTTCAGTCTCTTAACTGATAGCTCTCCTGGATACTAATTTAAGAAAATGGCGATGGTGGTGGCACTATTAATAAATGAAGCGTTCAGAGAGTCACTCAAAATGTGAGTAAGTACAAGAAATATGCTTCATTCCTCAGCAGTTGTAGGAAGACAAAAAGGCTCCTAATGCATCTTCCACACATACTTTATCTGCTTGGAAACGGTTGCTCTGGTAAACATCCTGAGTGAGCCTATATTGTGTCATCACTTATGATAAACTTCCTTGCTGCTGACATTAATATTAGTCTTTTTGTAATAGTTTCACTCAGTAGGGAGCTGAAAGTTGTTAGACTCCACTAGAACATGGTACAGCTGTGCATCACCTCAGGGGGAAAATTGCAGGCAGTGAAATCATAGTCTGCAATTAGTTATCTGATATGCCCCCCTCAAAATAATGAAAACATAATCATCATTGTCGATACTAGGAGAGCTTCAGGCTGTACAGTGAGTAGGCTAACCCCAAAGGCTGAGTAATAAGGACTTGTCACGAGAATCAGTTGGGATCTGTTCCATGCAATCCAGGTGAAGCAACATACATGAAACAAAGCTAGTGAAAAATAAATGAAGTCGGATTTTCATAGTTTGATTTAGTTATTTGGGATAAAAGCAGTTGACACCCAGAGTTGCTCAGCAGACAGATCCCCAACCCGGAGTCCAAAGGGCCTTACGCCTGTTCCCTACTCTGTCACTTATCCAACGAAAGAAAGGAACCTCCAGAATCTTTTCAAAAGCTCTGAAAGCCAGCCAGTTAAAACAAAGATAATATTTCTCTGGTAGACATAGTAAAAAGAGGAACGCTGTTAGAATATGCCTCACAATGTAAGACACGATCTAAAGAAGTCCAAGGGAAAGATCTTATGCTGCCTTAAATCAGAGCAATCTTCTGACGATGGAAAAGAACAATGTCACATCCACTACTCCCTCTGGTTTTTCCCTAATTCAGGGACAGGGATCCCATAGCCTGTAACCAGAATGCCTAGGCCAGCAGGCCACTTCTCCTGGAGTTTTTGGTAGCAAAATATTTCCATTTTCTGGACTCTATATGACTCCATCCATCCATATACTAGAGCTTCAAGAATCTTGAAACTGAAAATGCTGACTAGCAAGTAACTTTCCTAAAATATATCCAGGTTATTTGTACCCTAAGCTACAAATGCAGTTAAATTTTGGTAATAATATTTAGTCTGAATTTTGAATCTTTTGTAAGTGGTTTAGTAAAAAGGTATGTTTAATAACTAGAGTTTGCAATTAATATTAGTATGTACGCAAAGCTGATGCTACCACAAGCATGGTGGGAATAATGATATGCCTCGGGTTTAACATATTTTTCCTATTTTTTCCTATTTTTTCAAAAAAAGAGTTTATTTAAACTTAACAGTTAATGAGAAGCAGTGACTATTCACTTGCCTGTGGGAAGGATGGGAAAGACACATTGGCAGCGTGGCCTTGATATTCTATGATTTCAAATACTACATTAAATCCTACATATATTTAGGCAGCAGAAAGGTGTAAAGGTAATGCACTACTGCTTGCATGCAGTCATCCTCTAATAGTGAAGCATCACTATCTCCCAAAAGTGTTTGGAATCATTGTGAAGCCAGTCATTTTGCTGAGATGCTTGCTGGTTCTAAAAATCTATGATAATAAGATATAGCTGGATTTCACAAAAAATATCTAGAACTAAATCAGTGTTTGAATGGCAAATAATACAGTGACAGATCTCAATTCAGGGACAGCGAGTTTTATGACATGGGCTTCATTTTGAGCAAGAATCAATTCAAACAGCAAATCAGGAATATGCAACCTCAGTAAAAAGAAAATCCTATAGCTACTAATTTATTAATAAAGCATCACAATATTTTTCCTCCACAGAGGGTATTACTTACTTCACAGAATATTCAGAGTTGGAAGGGACCCAGAAGGATCATCAAGTCCAACTCTTCAGTGAATGGCCCATACAGGGATTGAGAACATACCCTTGCAGTTATTAGCACCGTGCTCTAACCAACTGAGCTAATCTCAGGGTTAGATATCACTTATTTCAAGCAAAATTCATGAAGATATTTGCCAAGTGCACTAGACAAAGTATCTGTCCAGGACATAAGAGTACAGACTGGGAGAAAAATTCATTCAGAACAGTCTTGATGAGAGAACTAGGTGTTTCTCATGGATGAAAAACTGGACATGAGCCAAGTGGGTGTGCTCGCAGAGCAGAAAGCCAATTGTATCCCAGGCTGCATCGAAACAGCGGCGGCCAGGAGGTCGAGGGAAGTGAGACCCCACCAGGAGTACTGTGTCAGACTCTGGGGCCTCCAACATAAGAAGGACATGGACCTGTTGGAGCACATCCAGAGGAGGGCCACAGAAATGATGAGAGGGCTTGAGCACCTCTCCTATGAAGAGAGGCTGAGAGTGCTGGGCTTTTTCAGCTTGGAGAAGAGAAAGTACCAATGAGATCTCATTGCAGCCTTGCAGTACTTAAAGGGGGTTTATAAAAAAGGAGAAACTTTTTACACAGGCAGACAGTCATAGGACAAGGGGGAACAGCTTTAAAGTAAAAGAGGAAAGATTTAGATTAGATGTTAGGAACAAATTCTTTACTGTGAGAGTGGCAAGGCACTGGAATGGGTTGCCCAGAGAAGCTCTGGATGCCCCATCCCTGGGAGTATTCAAGACCAGGCTGGACAGAGCCCTGAGCAACCTGAAATAGAAAGTGGAATCCCTGCCCATGGCGGGGGGGGGGGGTACAAGATGGTCTTTAAGATCCTTTCCAACCCAAATCATTCTGTGAGTCAATGATGTCTCTTAGAAACAGAAGAAATAGCTAACACAGTGTGGAACCATTTTTCCAGGTGATCTGCTACCAGTCATTGCACACAGATCTTATTTGCCTCTCTTGAACAGTCTAAAAGCATGTCTTAGACCTTGCTATATCAATGCCTGAAACTGCTAATTCATCTGACTCTTAAAACTACTTGCTCTGGAAGGAGATATTGGGATACCTCCCAATATAGAAATCAATTCAAGATACCAAACCAGTAATTTAGAAAGTGAAAGACAGTCTTATATTAGTCATGTTGCCATGACCATCACTGTGGATATATTTGTATCACATCAGGGGTGGAAAAAAAGGTATTAATACATTGCCTTGAAACTGCTGTGAGTCAACAGCAATATGACGGTGACTGGTGCTGATAAAGTGGCTTGACCTGAACACTATGAGTAATAAACTCAGACAGATGACTGACACTGTTAAGAAATTCAGTGCAGGTCTGAAAAAATTGTTTGTAAGGGTGTTTCAAAAATTAGGAAAATACTTACTCTTACTCATAAAGAGCATTTTCTTACATGGATTATTCAGCTGAAGCAAGGATTGCATGGCCACACTCAGTGAGGGATTGCCAAACAGTAACAGAAGAGTTTCCTGTTTTTATGGTAACAGCTTTCAGAGAATGCTCTGGTCCTTTGTGCTCTTGTTCACTTCTGATCCAGCAGAATAATATTTGAACAAGGACATTTTTCTTATGATTAATAATAATGCTTTTTGCATTGAAATAGCCCTGTATGTTTGTTCATCAAAATGAACAGCAAAAGAAATTAATTAAAGAATTTATTAATTTGCAAATGCATAATTTTGGATAGCAATTCTACTGATCTTTAAAGACACTGTTGCAACATTTTACCAACCCTGCATTGTTCTGTATGTAATATATTGCTTAGACTAATTTACGATAGCTCTGGTCCCCATTGTCACATATACAAGTAATAGTAGTTGTTAAGAAATATAAAAGAAGAAAAAAGATCATCAGCCCAAAAAAGATATACAAACTACTTGTTACATGAAATACCTGGATTAAAATATACTCTCATCCATGGATAAACAGAAAACAAATTCAGATTCAGTCATTGGTCTTAACAATCTCCAAGTCACAGGATATGTGTCCTCCTGGAAAACTGGACACCTGGGTTTTTCTCTAACCCTCATGAATCCACAGACAGAAAATACGAGCACTTCTCCCTAGATAGGCCCTGAAAAAGATCTAAATAACTGTGCTGATCTTACACGTCTATGATGCTCCAAGATTGCCCCTGCTTCATTGTTTCAAAAAAACATTCAATGCTGTGCTCTGTTCAGTGTGAAGTCAAACAATATCACTGCTAGATAATGTGTGAGACTTGGCAGGTCAAAGAAATATTGAGAAAACAAACCAAAGCTACTGTAATCTTTTCCCACCCAAAAAGTAGCCAGGAAATAAAGCCATAAGAAAAAAAAAGATGAATAGGACTGACTTAATAGAAATGTCAGGAGACACAGAAGTCATCACACACACTCAGAAGAGCTCGGCAACATTTTACACCACAGTGGTAAGCAAATGGATCCAGGGTTTTCTGAGGCAAGCCACAAAAGCAGGAAAGAAACTAGGCAATCACCATGGGAATGTGTCTCAAATGCTTGAAACAGCTGCCTATTACTAATTTTAATACACGAATTGCTAACTGGATAAAACCTTAGCTGTGCCCATTCAGTGATGAACTGGAACTACAGGGTACCTCCTCTCAGCGGGCTGTAAAATTATTTTGTTACATTCTGGAAAAGAGGAGTATGAAATTCTAGAGCTCAATATGCAATCTCAAGAAGGGTATTTTTTTTTTCGAGAAGAGTTTTTGCTCCTCACAAGAAGACAAAGTTACTCATGCAATATAAGAGTGCTATCTTTTTAATACCAATTTTCTGAGATGACTGGATGCTCCTGCCCTACTAGCCTGATGTTAAACACAATTATTATAGTGTGCTACACAGCACAGCAGGCTGAAATAAAACCCCCTAAAAGAAAAAATATGCATGAGTATTTTCTTGACATCTGAATCTTCTCCGAGACCTGTCTCTTGAAAGAAGAATATGGTCTCTACATTTCATTTTGCCTGAGAATGCCTAAGCTGACGAGCAGAAGTTTTACTGGATCAAATGTATACAACTTTCTATCACAAAGGGTAACAAATGTCTATCAGATTTACTGGACTGCTTCATTCAGATGTGCCAGAGAGATGGGGATGTATTAGTGGGGAAAACAGAAAATAGGTATGAGAACCAGAAAAAGTTGTTAAAAAGAAGATGTGGATATTTGAAAAATACACCTGGATACCACCTGGTTACACGTAGTGGCAGCACAGTGATATCAAGCTTCTCTGGACTTGTAAGGTTCTGGCCACATGGCCGCCTGGCATCATGACCAGGTAGGTGGTCCACCTTCAGGTTAGAGACAGTGGGTCTCTTCTTGGATCCTCCCCTGACTTGCTAGGTCATTTTATGTCTCTTGGCATTTTTCTTTCCCAGAATATCAAGCCTTTATGTACGTATATGTCCAAAATCTCAAGAAGACAGTTGGCGGTTATCACTGGGAAGTATTGCTTCAAATAGGAGATAAACTTGACTAAATTTAAGACACCATTCTTCAGTGAATTTTTAAATAGATTTTGAAGTTCTTGAACGTAAAGAAGTTTTAAGTTTGACAATAGCGCAAAATACGTAAGTCAGTTCTCATTTGCCAGACACCTTCAAACATCCCTAACCATAAAAAGATAAGCCTTGAATGAGAACTTTTTAAGGAAATTCTACTTTGCATTTGCTTTTTCTAAACAGGAACCAATTGCTACTGAGCCAAAAACTGCTGCCAGTCTTCCCTGTGTATATAGATAGCAAGCAAACAAGTAAACAGAATAACGCCATCAGAGCAATAAAGAAGGTTTTATCTGATTATCATAGCACTGCCACTGGAGAAATTGATTTAAACAAAACGTATATTTTTTCATTTCCATGTTCTAAGTGTTCCTATATACCAAACTTATGCATAAATGATATATAGGAACAGAGAACAAAACCTTATGAAGACTGATTAGCAAAAGAAGCTTTTTTTTTTTTCCTACTCTTACATTCCCCTGTGAATGATGGAAAAGGGGAAGGACTTCTGAATTAATGGAAGACACTTAATCAAGCAGGAGGATGAAAAATAGGGAAGTGAGTGAAAGGAAGAAAGTAATACGTGTTTAGGCCTCACTCTCAGTGTCTTCTTTATTAATGAATCATGTTTCTTTATAATTGGGAAATACTACTTTCCCTTGAACCTGCCCAGTTAACTACTCTGTATTTCTTGTGCATAAGTTTTATCCAGAGCTCCAGGATGGAGCTGGGAAGACCTGGCTGTCCTTAGCAGTGACTTATTGTATCAATACCTCAGCCTCCTCATTCTGTGATAGGAACACTTTATCTTGTTTGTAAGATGTGAGCTGGCCGGTGGCAAAGAGTGGGTAAATCACTACCACCACAATCAGCCCCACAGCACTGCTGGACTACTGCATTTACATGCTGCAGAAAGAGCATCCTCCAGCCTGCTTGGTCTGTTTTGAGTAGGCATGTGGGCTCTGTCTGCTCTCTGAAAACAGCTGCAGCCACGCTGCTCTGGCACGCTTGTCGATACCTTGCTGATAAGCCTCCCTGGTGGCAAGTTCTGCCAGAGACACTGCCAAGTTAAGTCTGGTGCTTGACTTTTAGACCCAATTTGGACAGCAACTTGCTTGCTGCCTGGACTAAGCTCATTCATGTCTGCCCAGAGGGTTCTGGGTGCCATGGAACGTACACTGAGCTTCAGTTAACCTCTCACTTCTGTATGGGAATCCTGCAAGAAACTGTTCATTACAACTACCCACACATACCACACCCTGCTTCTTTACAGACACCTATCCATTAACAAAAATAACAATAAAAAAGCCCCCTAGGGAAATATACTTCTGAGAACCTGTTTTGCTAACCTGCTGTCACTGTGAGACATACATAATTAATAAAAGCAACTTTTTTACTATTATATGTTCTGTCAGAGTCAACATCTTATTTACAAAAGCAGGTATTTAGTGAAACAGACATAAATTGTGTAGTTGACGATTGCAGGCTAATGCCCTTTTCCAAGGCAGCTGTCAGTCTGTACCCTGGCAAACTCTTTTATAGCCGTCTCACATTGCTTTTGGAACAGTAAGTATCACTAGCAGAGAGATGGAAGGTTTACCACAGCTGCTGTCTGACTTCTTTCCTCTTTCTTTTTTTTTTTTTTTTAAAGATACAACACAGTCTTTTAAAGCTTCCAGCTACTGAGCTAGGACAGTCATCAACAGAAAAGAGAAAAAAGTGAAGCAATGTATTTCTCAAACTCCCAATGTAAGTAAAATTTGGGTCTTTCCTGTGATTTTTACTTTGAATTGGCATACCATGCTTGTACTTCCCTGTTAGTAATTGCTAAAGCTGTAGATTATTCTTCATGTCCTTTTGGTCTCTTTATTGTTTTTGTTTGTTTGATTGTCTGTTTGTTTGTTTTTCTGTTTCACAGTATGCGAATTGAAGGTTATTGTATTGAAATAAGATTGCTGGATTGTATAATGTTGCCAGTGTTGTCATGCAGAGGAACTGGAAAGTCCCAAAGTCAGTGCTTACAAAAGAAAGTTCAATTATGTTCTTAATTGAAGACACAGACTCAAAAAATGACTGCAAGTTTCGTTAGGCAGGAAACAGTCATGGAGGTTTGAACTTCAAATTGCAATTAGCTGAACTTTCAGTCTGACTGGAAAGATTCTCCAAGGAAAACCCCTTTCTCAGTTGCCATTTCACATTACCGCCTGCAAACTCATTCATATGATGAGCTGCTCCGTCGTCCCTTGGGCGGGGGCAGCTCCAGCAGCCGCGGCAAGGGAGGAAAATCACAGCCAGCTGCTACTGATATTACTGCTGATGGACCGTGCCGAGGCTCGTGATTTAGCAGGGAGGAAACTGATAAACGTTCAGGGCTGACACAATCTGCTCTGCCACCACTATTAGCAGCGCCCATAATGGTCACTGATAATTACAGCGTCTGTTAGCTCTGAAATTATTATTACCTCTCTGAGAGTGAGAGACAAGTGTGTGTTTACAGCTGACGGACTTACGGTCTGGTCTGGAAAACGACTAGCAGCTACACCAAATTGGCTTCACACTTACAATGATTGATAACCCACAGAGAATGGTTCAAACCACAAGTATATCACAAAGAAACCTTGACAGGTAAAGGCAAAGAGCAAAGAAGACTGCAGATGTGAGTTTTTCTTGGTAGCAACTTGCAAGTTTGAACTTCTCTAATTTAAGAATTCAGTTTAATGCTGAAAAATTAAATTTGATAAAGCATGCTCTCATATAGCAGCTGATGCTAAAATACCATGTGTTTTCAACACCATTAATTGTTCCAGTACAATGTTGTATTGTTTTCAAAGTAGGCAAGATTACTGTGGTGGGTCACGTTTGTTTCATGACTATCCTCTCTGTGAAGTTTTATTTCACAGGCAAGTATGTACATTTAGCCTTGGTCCTAGAAAAAAACAGTTTTAGAGGAGAGTTTTGCAGAACCCCTTCCCTTGCACTCTCACATAACATTTTCTTGGAAAGAGAAAAAACAAACAAAAAAAAACAAAAAAACCCAAACCCCCAAATGAAACAATGATTAATAAATAACAGGATACATGTCATATAATTTTCTATCTTGACTGTATTTTCAAATATTTATCCCTTTGTTCTGGAACAGAAATGTGAGGCAAGAAGACCAGAAAGCAGATAGAGAAGCCTTTTTACAGCATCTTTGGAATTCCAAAAAACTTTTAAGTTCTTGTACTGATTAAAGAAGCTCTGCATTGTTTTTTCTCTGCTTCTCTACAGCATATTTTAGTACCAGTCAACTACATCCAGAATTAAAATTATCGCATCTCTTCAACAAGTATTTTAGCAGTAATGAACTCATGTTGTTTATCTGTCTATCATCATCTCAAGACATCCTGCTGGCACATTCTTGATACAGTAGAACCTCATGCATGTATAGGTTATATATCTATAACTGCAATAATCATGCTGTCTTCAAGTCAGGCCTATAAAAGTCATGGGAATGGCCAACTTTCAAGTTCTGGAAAGATACACAACGTATGGATGAACATTTAGTTTAACCTTGGCTAGAACTGCTGGTGGTTTTAAAAGCATTTACTTTAAAAAGTTCTTCCTCAATTGTATGATGCTATCTATCCTCATTAAGGCTTTTCTCTGACTTCCTGTTTTCAAGGTAATGGCTCTTCATTGTTGTGAAGAACACTGTGGTGAGAAATACCAGTAACTAAAGAATCGTCAAACATTTCTCCGAAGACTGCAAGACAATCCTCTGTCATGGGTTGTTGGCTCTGTGTGTCAAAGTATTTCAAGGGCAGCTATATAACCCTTCCACTAAACAATGATGGAAAGTTCAAGTGAATGCTAAAAAAGTCTAGTTACTTTGCAGCTTTGGGAAAATAGCCAAGATACACACTGTAAGGACGGAGTGAAAATAAACTAGCATAAAGAGCTTCTTCAAACTGCTTTATTTACAAATTTACATGATAGATCCATAAACCAAGAGGCAGGCAGGTCTCTTCTGACTGACTGACGGCTATAGTAACCCTGTCTCAGAGCTTTACCTTGTAATGGGACTCTGGACAACCTCTCCAGTGCGAATAGCTAAACTCCTCCCTCCCACTGGTAGACTCATTCTCCCTTTTTCCATTTCATTATCATCATTACTATTACTGCTTCTGTTTCTGCTCCTTCCAGTCTGGGGGGCAGAATTCTGGGATTCGCTTTGTGTTCATCAAGGAACACTTTGGGAGAAATATTTTTATAGATACATAATGCTGACAGGAGAACATCTGCCCCAGAAACATTCACCATGATATCAGCATCTATATCCTAGATCCAGATGTCTTAGACAACAAAAGTCTCATCAATACCAAGAGTACATCTGGCTCACATATCGGTGACAGTATGGTCACAACAGCCCAGAACTCAGGATAAATACATTTTTCAGCTTTCTCTGTAGCTGATTTTTCCTTCTGTAATCATGTTAGCAGTAATTCCAGGTCCTCCATAATTTCATTAAATTCTGTCCTAAAAGAATCAAAATTTCAATTCAGGAGTTTCCCAACAGCAATGACCATTAGTCTGTGATACACAGTCAAATCACTGGCTTAAAAAAGAAAACACCATCATCAACTGCTGTTTTGAAGTCATTACTGACTACAAAGTCATGCTGGAATGTAGTTCATACCAACTAAAATATATTGCAGCTTTAGTCTAATACTCTACTGAGCCACTAAAGAAACTTCCCTGTGGGGCACATGTGAAGTTTGACATACTTTTTTTAACTATGCTGAAGACTAGTTTATGGGACTTTCTGTTATGTCTCACTGTAAAAGTGCATTACTCCTAGAGTGAGGGCAGACCCTGGTTCATTAGGACACTCCAGGCGGCTCATAAAATAAAAATCTGTTGAGCAGTTGGTAAACAAATAATATTGATAATGCACAAACTTGGACCAAGCCAAGATTTTAAACACATCTCTGACATGCTTTATTTATCTACAGTAGCCCTGTCCTTTCTCTTAAGGCTTTATCTATATATCTGATCTTAGCAAGAGCATTTTAATACAATAGACACATAATTTTAGAAAGAAAAGCAATGAGGGTGCTTCAGCTATTGCAGATGTGCTGGGAACTTGTTCACGCTGACACACCCATTCACAGCCCAGCACTGCTGCAACCATTATAGAAGTATCCACTGCTGGTCAAACAAATTAGATATGTATTTACCACACACACAGCCCTTGGGTGACAATGGCCATGAAAAATGTATTTTTTTAGACTCCTAGAACTGATGAGTAGAAAAATAATGGAGAAGTGCAATTGTTATCCCTAACCGACCACAAAATGCCTTGAGGCAGCTGCAGTCACAGTGAGAGTCTATTACAAGTATGGTCATTTCCCTAAAACATGGTTAAGCCTGCACCATGTGAAATTTCAAAAGCTTTTTGTTCTTTTGGACATAGAATATTTTTTGTCCTCTGTATTTACATTTTAAATACAAATATTTGAAGCACACAACCAAGCTACAGTAGGTTAAGCAACTGAATTGGTGGTCATCTCTAACCCCCTTTGTTCAAAAATCTCGTCAGTCAGCTCCAAAGAAACCTTAGAAAGTCAGAAACAAGCATGTTTGGCATAAAAGTTCGCCACATTTCAGTCACAGACCACCGCAGTTCTGCTTCTGTTGAGCTGTGTCCCAGTGCAGTCCGTATGAGCCGCCGGATCAGCTCGTGTGAGCTCCAGAAGGCAGCTGTTGTACACTGGGAGAGGTGGGGGGGTCACCCCATCCCACCCCTGCCTTTTCCCTGCCGTCTGGGACGGAGCTGGGAGGGCAAAGTAAGTGTGCAACAGCAGTCACATTGTCAAAGTGAGCTTTACCAGAGCCATTCTAAATTCCGTAATGTAGTTCTGCTTTTAGTTTAAACTTCACTCTAATGATCCACAATTTACTTTTTATAGATCTGGAATTGCCCTTTACAAGCAGTACGCAGCATTCTGCGATTGTACAGACCAGCACAATTGAGATTACAGTTCTAAAGCATCTCTGATAACACTTAAAAATAATAAAACTCTATAGATGCAAGAAAGCTGTTAGCTATCTAGCAGAGGAGCACTTGCTGTCTGAAGCATAAACTTAACAATCAGAAGTGTTTTCATTCATACAAAAAAGCTTACCTGTTTCTGTTAGACAAAGCTTCAGTAAGCATAATCCAAAAATTGTCCATAAGGAGAAGCTGGCCATTGTTTTCTTGGAACTGTTCTGCAAAATCCAAGGATCCTTGCAAGTTGCAGGAAGAAAAAAAGCTCCGGCCCCGACGCTTGTTAAACCTGCAGTCAATGAGTCTGAAGCCTGCTGCACTTTTTATTCTGATTCAAAGGCATCCAGTAATGACATAACTGGGAGGGGGAGCTCCATCAAAAGTCACACCCATATTGCAACAAAAGTTACCCAGCAGTAGGAGAAGGGGAGGGGGGTGTGGGAGGGGAACTAGTACTGACTAAGCAGGCACACTTGAGTTTTAAAGAGGCACTAAACCTCTTCTTCTTACACAAGTACAGTCAAAAATTATACTTATTGTGCTTGCAAGAAAAATTGTGCAATCTCTCCCGAGTTAGCTTAGAAATGCACTGTTTGTTATAAGCTTTCCTTCTTTCACTTTAAAATCTCTTCATTATTGCAAAAAAAGCACTCGAGTTTCTGAACTCCAGCAAAGCATCTGTAACAGCCTAGATGTTGCCCAAAAGTATTTTGCTTATCCCACTTCACCATTTTCTCCTTTTTTATTGCAGTTCAGTTTAGGGCAAGTAAAATGCCTGCTCTGCAATGAAGCTTTCTGCAATGTTTTTGTTCATTGCTGAAGCATAACCTCATGCAGAAGGTAAGTTGAGGTGGTTCAGTCTCCCACAGCGCGTTCCACCCTTGGCTTCTCTGCACAGGCTGCTGCAACGAGAGTGGTAAATTATGCCAGTGTCAGCAGCGATACTGAGGATTAAGGCGGATATTTTATTGTACTGATGGTATGAGGCACGGAAGAAATTACTCCTCCTATTCCCAATTCACAAAACAGAGAAACAGGATGAAAAGGTATGACATCTTTGATGTTCAGACAAGATCTCCGTTCCTGAGGGACATATGTTCATTGCCGTGTGGGGTTTGCTGTGACTCTAGATGCCACACAAAGTCCCTGGTGAAAACTCAGGGCCCCTGCAGATGAGCAAAAGGGGTGCCTTAGTGATTTCCCGTGGTGCACTGGCCTCTCTGCAGAGCTGCAGAGCTGTGACAGTGGTTTGTGTGCTGTGGAATGAGGGGTTTGCCAGGGATCACCCAAGCCAATACATCTCACCTTCAACAAGCAACCTGTGGCAATGATTGAGAGCCAGTAATGTCCTGATTTCAGTTTTCCTTGCCAAATTTGGAATGAATACTCCTATATCAGATTACCATTTTGTCCGTCTTCCCACTTAAAAGAATTTTCTCATTAATTTTTAATCTCTGTGAACACAAACAATGGAAAAATACAGATAGGTCTTTCAAGCCACAGGCACAAGAAGTTCACACAAAGAGGTTTTCAGGACTTGGCCTTTTGTTTAACTTTTAACTTAGAGATGCCTGGCTATCCTTTCCTCAACCAGCCAAATTTTTAGCAACAGGTTCCAACAGGCTTTTCCTACAGGTCTAGAATATCTGATGGGACAAAGTTGAAGTGAAAAATCTTTCCTTAAAATACAGGGGATCTGTTTATTAAGAAGCTAGCAACTTTGAAATTACAGATAAATCCCATTTTCTTTAGTTAATATACTGCTTTTTCTTTTGAAAGAAATGGCTTCAAAAGCAGTTAAAAAGCAATCTCCTATACACATTACTGTCTACATTAATGAAAAGAGAGAGATTTCTGTGAGTTCCTCTACATTTCTATGAATAAACATTTTGGCATCAAAATACATGAATGAAGTTCAGTGGGATTTCAAATGCAGACATGAAGTCAATGAATGTTTTAAATTTACTGAGCATATATTTTTCTTCAGTTGCTACATTACATTAAAAATCCATACTGTGGATGAAACAGGAGAATTGGATATTTAATTAAAATGTAGTTAATTTTGAATATTATCTATCATCAATGTAAATGACCTCTCTGTTAATACCCTGTATTCATAATTATATAGAATTTTAAAAATTAAAATAAGTTTTCTTTGGCATAGGTAAAGGGTGAATACCATCCATTTCAGAGATGTGGGCAAATGTTACAGAAGCAAAGTCTTACTTTACAAGGAGTGGAAATTCCTAGTCTCTTCATGGTCTGACGTTTCCAATTCTAGCCCTTCTGACGTCTGATTATGAATAAGGTGTTTTCTGTATTCAAAATATTATTTGTTATTCATCTTGGACTTTTCAGTCCTTCTGCATGTGTTGGTGGGTAACATTCCACTTCGGAAAGACTCTGTCTTGTTTGTTGCCTTGTAGAACTGGGCTAAGATTAGACACATTTAGACCAGGTGCATGAAGGTGCTTAGTACCTGATGCAAAAGGATAAGACAGATGTATACAAGAAAAATAATTGAACCTGGTACATCATTTCATGTGATAAATCACAAAAATAGTTAATGAACTGTATCTATATAACATGTAAGTTTTTCCATTTCACATTCCATCTGCCTGCTTGCACATCAGCCTAAGACACACATTTGCATTCCAACAAAAAAGTAACACAAAAATATTTCCTTCTTTCCCACCCAAAAATGCTCAACATATGTTGGTCTGATACAGACAGCAGAGCAAATTTATTCTGGCTGCAGAGCCTAATGCTACCCAGAAAATTTAGTCAAAGGAGATGTATCACACTGAAAAAAGTGGTTTTGGGATTTTTGATTGTTTGTTTGGATGGTTTGGTTTGGGGGATCTCTTTGTGAGAAATACATCACTTTTCCTTTAGTTTGGGATTATCTTAATACAGAGCAGAAAAATCCTAATGCAAATTTGCAGCTGAAGAAATGCAGCAGAGCATCATTTTAAGTGAGACTGTCAGTATAGTTAAATATTAGAGCTTTAGGAATTTGTTTACTCCCTTTGCAACAAGCAGTTAAATTACTGGCACCAAAAATTTGTAAAATAATTAACAGTACCAAATGAATGAAGTTTTCAAAAGAGAATGAAACACAAGATTAAAAAGGATAAACCCCTGGCATTTTAAAAAGTGTTTTTCTGTGACATCTTTGACACAGTGAATACTCTATCTATGATGGCACAATATAGTACAAGAACACCGATTTAACTAATTTGTGATTTTATCACCTCTATGAACTGTAGTCAACACTAATTAATTTTGATAAAAATCCTATTAGGGAGTACAGGTGTTGGTGCCCTAGAAAAGGAACATTCATGACTTACAGTGATATAAAAAGATGTTTTTGTGAGAATTCTCATAGAGGATGAAATTCTGGCCTAGCTCAACTCAAAGACCAAAATTCCACTGAACTCAGTGGGGCATCCTCTCCCTATAATGTATATTTGAATTTTATTATGTGGACAGAGAAGAAAATAAATGTATCTGAATGAACCTGTGCTTATGATGGAAAAAAGGTACCAATGGAAATTGATTTCACTATCAAATGGGAACAACTGAAAGGAGGGTTGAACGGAATTCTGTGCCTGTGAAAATAGCTGGTATTTCTTTTATGAAAACCAGAAATTTATAAAAAAGAAAACTTCTAAGTTGAAATATTTTTTCCTATTACTAGCAGAAATACTTTTTAAAAAAAATTAAAAACAATTTTCTGAACATATTTTGGTAAATATTTCAAGCTTATTATGGGGACTTGAAGACCATAGTCTTGGTGAATATAAAAAGCACAAATCTTGTTAGGTAATTGTGGCCATGGCCATGTATATTTTGCACAGACTACAGGTGATCTCTGAGATTGGATGAAAATCATATTTGGGGGAGCAGGGAGGATTTTATACCCACCTATCTGTAATATCAATAAAATAAGCTATTTCTAATAAGATTTCCTCCTTGTCCCTAGACTGCAATCTAGTTTCCTGCATTTCAGACTGGATTCAATTTCAGACTAGATTTAATTTTCGTTATCAATCCTGAAAACAGGTCTTGTAATGGAAATGGTTGTAAATGCTTCAGTGTGGCAGATCTTGTACTGCACTCTTTTCCTGGGCTCTGAGAGCTGATGGGAAGGCATAAGAGGAGCCTGCGCTGGTTTAAGCAAGAAAAGCTGCTCTTTTGGCTGGAGGGCAAAGCACTCCCTTGGGAAGTTGAGCGCCCAGTTCTACTCCCATCAGCCTTTTGTTCCTAGATGTAATTTACAGCCTGTGTCCTGCAGAGAGTTAGGAAGATGAACAATGGTTCCTAGTTGTTTACTTCTGAAAAAGGCAGCAACCCAGATTGGCACCTACCGTGTGGATTCATCAGCCTGTTTTACTGGTTTGCCCCAGATCCCTAAACAACTCACTAATCCAACACAGGCAAAAATCTTAAAGCTGGAATCACTCAAGTAGGCCTTAAGAAAGTCTTTGCAGCAAGGTTTCTCCTGTGGCAGGCCATGCAGCCCCATCAGCTTTCTTGTTGCTGGCACCACTCCAGTGCACATAGTCCCTGGCTGAGCCACATGGCCCAGCAGAGCACAGGCAGGAAATCACAGCACCAGCCCCCCTGGCGACTCTAACACCAGTATACCTAGTAAATTCCTATGCTGGTGTTGGAGATGGGGCAGGGAACCTACACACAGCAGCTGCCACCAGCTGTCCCAGCATGCAGCAGAGACACACAGAATGCATTGGTGACATTTGAGTCACTAGCAGCTGTGTAGGGGACTGGGGGGATTACACGGGAAACTGAAGGGAGAAGGGAAGACACGTGTTCTCTATAGGTGGTTTCTGTATGTCTCTACCCGTCCTTGCTCCAGATAGGCCTTCGCAGCACACACCATGCAAGAAGACCCTGGAACCGACACACCTGACCATGAGCTGTCATCTTTGTGCTAAGCATTCTCTATTCCCACTTTCATTTCTTCCATTTGCTGTTACACAATAGGTAAATCAAGCTTATGCTAAGCCATCTCCAGGACATACTCTTTCTCTCCTCCCTCATGATCCTTCCCACTCTCTCCATTTTCTTCCTTTTGATTTTGCTTCTTGACTTCAACTTTGACTCTCTCATCTCCACTCATTTCTCCTTTTTCTTAGCTCCTTTCTCATTCACTCTGCCTTCTATGTAGCAGATTGGAATTACTAAATAAAACATTTAAAGCCCAAGAAAACCAGGTGAGCTTTACAAAATTCATGCCACTCAGGAAACACTTCATATTTGCATAATCAAACTGTTACCTGTAACCTACAGATAAATACTTAGGGGCTCTTCTGCCTGATATGAACCTGATCAGGGCTGTTCAAAGTCAAGGAAGGGTTTCTACTGATTTTGAGGAATTTTGAATCAAGCCAGCTGTGAAGAGTTCAGTCCCAGTCTCTATATTATAATAACTTTTCATAATGTGTTATGTGCTTCCCCTGTATATATACAATCTGAGAGGATAGAGGGATTGCATCAGATATATAGGCACGGATAAAATATTTTCATATCCAAAGAAAATAAACCCCAAATTTTAGTCGGAACAATTTCTGTTCACATCAGATCTCTTTGTGCCTGTCTTGCCATAGCTACATTTAACATAGCCACATTTAACATAGCCACATTTAGACTGTGCCTTAAACATAGCAGTGCGGGAATGAATAATTAAGACTATCTTTTCAGCTCCAAGAACACTAAAACCAGACCTGGTCTGTATATAAACAGAAACTTACTGGATTTCAGTAGTTTTCATGTTAGTTTTATGACCCCTGTCAGAGGTGGAAGGGAAGGAAAAGCATCCTAATTTTAGACCATAATAGGTATGTTTGTTTATGGAGGCAAAAATTCCAGCTGTTTCCAGTGTCAGTCTAAGAGGGAAGGTGCAGGTGTGTGCACATCATACAATGAACAGGGTGATGAGGCTGACAAGCATAGCAGTGCTAGGTTTTGAACTGCTAAATTCTGGGTAAAATACACACACAGCTGTCTGCCTCCCTTATTTGGTTTTAGAATGTGTTGCTACAGCACCAGCATCTTCTTCCTCAAATGGGCAGTCCTTTTGCCTTGGATGTGCAGACATCAGCAGCAACCAATATTTCTACCAACCACCCCCACCCCAGTTTTTTTTCCTTAGTAATGAGAGTTAACCATAGCCAGGAATCAATGAACTTGGTTCCTCCTGGTGCAACAACAGCAGTCTGTTTCCTAAAGTTTGATACTTTTCTCCTTAGCATACCCAAAGCCAGTACTGCTGTCCCCTTGAGCTACACTGGAAAACAGGGAACGTGAGGAGGTGTCTCAAATCTAAATAGCACCATGTACTCCTCCATAAGTGGAGAATGCATAAGGCAGGAAAATCTTGCCCCCTGACCTGTTTTCTCCTTGAAGCTTAATTTCTGAGCTCTACATAATGTATGATGGAATTGTCAAGTTAAAAAAACCTATGACTTCTGAGGGAAGTTGTCTATAGTGTAAACAAGCAAAAGAAGATAATTTTGGGTGACTGCAGGGAGGAGTTTAGTGTGAGGCTGGGACAGAGGCACAGAAGATAGACTTCACAGAATTAATGAGACAGAAACTGGTTTTGCACATTTCCATATACCTGAATTTCTGCTATAGAAATAGATGAGGGGTGAGCTGAATGTTGTTACAACACCACGAGTTTTTCTTTGAATGGGAATTGTCACACTAGACTGAACATCCACTGCCTACTTAACAACTTGGCTTAAGTAACAGCATTTTAGAAATTAAAAATAAACATTCATTTGGGATATTATTATATAGTTGATAAGACTTCAATTATGGATTAAGTTTCTTTCATTAGAAAGAAATTCATACCTAGAACAGTTGTGTTTGAGAATGTATCTCTATTACTGGCCAAAACCTGATATTACTTTGGTTTATTTGCTTTGTCTTTGTTTTAGTAATATTGAATGACAATAAATGCCCAAATTTAAGAAAAAATATTACCTTGAATATGATTTTGAAAATGTGCTTGTATTCAGTTGCAGTCCTTTTGGATTGCCTTTTGAGGGATGTTTGACAAGATCTATCAGCAAGAGATACTAGCCAGGCAGAAATTCTATTTAAAAAATTTTAAAAAAATCAATGTTTTATGCAATTGAAAATTACAAAATTTGCACTACGCTGATGATTTATATAAATACAATAATCATCAAATTACACAGTATCACATGATCATCATGGTTAACCAACCCCATAACATCTTCTGGTTCCCAAATACTACTCTTTCAGTAATTTGTGACTCATTGATAAAGAAAAGATTTGTTCAGGAATTCATCAGATTCTTCAAAATAATGTGTGTCTAAAATATTTGCAATGTGTTCACAAATGTTTAATTTGCAGAAATGTACAACTGGTAATAAATAAAGTATTATGAATTATTTGTTCACCTTTAAAACATTATTTATATTGTCTAAATATTTTACTGAAGTGTTGGAAGAATTAAGCAGGTCATGTCTGAACAGCTTTTTGAACAAGTCAGATCTGGAAAGCAATTAAGACTTGTTCAGATGTTAAAGTTTCAGTCAACTTGCACTGAATTTACAAGAAATTATCTGTGACTGAGTCATCTGAGATTTTAAAGATATGATATGAGACCAAATTCAGTGATATAAAAATGGATATGAGAACCAGCAAGAGAACCTGTAATTTATCTGCTGCCCATTGCATCTGAAGTCTCATCAGTAAAAAGTCCCTCTTCCTGTCTTTTGTAAAATACATTAAGATAAAGAAGTTTATACACATAAAGGCTTAGCTGGGATTCATACTCCACTCAGGTTTTTTTTTTTATAACCAACCCTTCCATAACTGTCTCAAGAATTTGATGAAAATTTTCCCTAGAGGGATTGCTAGGAGAGGTAGAGATAATAGAAGGAATAAGAAAACCTCTTCTTTTAGTCTGATGGATCTGGAACTATAACAAACTCCACACACCACTACATAGCAAACAGGTACTGCTAGTCAATCCCACAAAAAGAGTATCACACTGAACAGTTGTTTGAGAGTCTTGAGACAAAATGGAATGTGTCGAGTGCACTCCTGCAAAGATTCTTTCCCCTGTATAGGAGGAGAATCACTGGTATTAGCTAGCACAGGAAGGGTGGATCTACATCAACATCAACTCTTACAAATGTATTACTCCCTAAGTGATGAATTATACAAAGCATATCTCAAGGGGCATAGATGTGAGATAGACAGGCTATGAATGTTCAAGAGTCTAGTTCAAATACAGATATAAGGATACTGAAGCTTATCTCAACTATTTAAGGATTCCTTTTTAACTTCTCCCTCCTGTATTCAAATTCAGTTATTCTGTCCTAGTCTAGCTAGTTTTTCCTCTCTTCTTAATCACACCTTTCTGTACAGACAGATATTTGAAACTCAGTTCACATAGCCTAGTCTTTGCTGAACTTAACAATTCCATAATACTTTGCACTTTTTCTAGCTTTAGAGAACTAACTGAAGCACTCATAGAAACTTGAGAAATAAAAAGGTAAAAATATACCATAGTCACATAGTCACATGTGGCCAGAAACCCTGAGAAGATTCAGACTGCATGTCTCAAAAGATTACTTATTTCCTTTCAAAATATGAATGATGTGTAGAGGGCAGAGCAAATCCTTTGCACAATATTGTTAAGTGTGAGAATATCAGAGAATAAAAATATAACTTTTCTCTTTCTGCAAATAGAGGTTAGTGTTAATTATTCTGATTGTGATTATCTGAAATAGAATGCAACCAAGACTATAAAACTAAACACACCTATGAGTAAGTAAGACCAGAGTATTAGATGTTATTTGGGTTTTTTGCCTGGGATGTGGAAGGCACAAATTTAAGTCCTTTATCTGCTATAAACATTTTAACCACAGCTGCTGGTGGACAGTTGGTCCCCTTAGTGTCTCTTAAGCATTCACAACAAAGTGGCTCTATTTTGCTTAGTTAGGGAGATATTAGGCCAGAGAGAGAAACTGAACCTACGGCTGATGGCTTTGTTTGACGCTCCTGTGGGAGAATCGAGGTTCTCCTTTCTTCAGAGAGTAGGCAGTTCAGCATGTATTTGCACATCTGCATAGCAAAGACAGCTCTAGCCTGCTGTCAGCCGAGCCTGCTTCAGAGCTGAAAACATTGTAGCCTCAGTTGTTTGGCATTGCATATGAGCTAATTAGCCTTGCAGATAAACCTAACTAGCTAGGGCCAGCTGCATTCTGGTAGTGATCTATGGCTTTCAGGAACTCACATCTTTACAAAGCTTGTAATTATGTGGAAGCACCAGCTGGGTACAACTCTTCGCCCTCTTCTACTGTACACTGAAGTTGTGTCCTTAGTCCCTTGAGGTGAGCTTACCTACTCAACACAGCACACTGGAGGGTTTAGTCATAAATCACCTGCAAGACTGCTTGTGGCCCTTCAGATACAAAAGAGCATGGCAAAGGAGCTGTCTGTGCTTTCCCCACCGCCCTAGTTTGTTTTTTTTTTGTTGTTGTTGTTCCCTTTTACAAGGCTCTGCAAGATTTCAGATTTTGGTGATATGGAGATAGGCTTAAGCCTAAATCAGCAACAGATTTAAAGCCTGGAGCCAACAGATGCTAAAGCCCATTCAGGAACGTATTTTGGCCTTGCCGAATAAATTCTTTGCCAAGCAGGAAGTCTGGCCACGCAAGATTAGGAGAAATTCCTCCTGATGTTTAACTGGAGTAAGTGGTAAAATTCAGACAAGAAAATAATTAATTTGAAAATTAGGAGGGTCCTGCTATGAGACCAGCTACATCGTGGAATAGCTTTTGAGAACATGCTCATCCTTGCTGAATGATGTGTGAGATGAGTAGACTTTTAACTATGAGTGTGCGATTCACTTAAGAGGATTTTAAGGATTCCACATCTTAAGTGCTATACTTGAAACATCAGACACTGAAACCATTACTAGGAATTAATCACATCATGGTGGGATTTGACACTCCTCAGACTTTACTGCCAACAGGGTGTGCTTTCAGTCACACAGCTTTCAAGCTGAAACTTATCTAGTAGCTTCGCTGTTTCTTGGAACACAGATTAATTACTTTATGGGAAAGAATATTTGTATTTTAACCTATCTCATCTCTAGTCATTTTATTTACCATCTTACAGACATCCTTGCATTTACATTTCTAAAGAATCCATTTTAACATCCCTCATGGAAGAGGCAGTATCAGTAGATAACCAATTACTAGGTGAAAAATTAGGAATTTATGACATTCATTCATAATAGTCTCTTACTTTTTTACTCCAAAAGAAACACCAACTTACTTACACTTTCCTCTACTCAGTGCCTTTGGCATAGAAAGACAGCACTATGTTCTGGGCTGTGCAATGCCATTAGAGCCTGACAGGGTCAAGATCCTAGAATAATTTCTACTTCCTCACAGATTCAGTAATTGCTTTTAACACAAAATATGGCTTTATGCACAACTGAATTGAGAATTCAGGACAAAGAAAAACATCTATACTAAAAAGAGTTCTCTTAAAGAGATGTATAGTGACCTTCTAGGTCAAGTATATGGTCATTGCTGTGCTATTGCACATTCTTCAGTGCTTTCCACGCTGAGCTATTACTTGGCAAACAATATTTGCTTTTTAGAATGGTAGGCAGTGCTAAAGGAATATTGGAAATAATAATTTTCAGCTCTGAGTTGTTTCAGAAATTGTTACGGAGTGGTACAGGGGGAAAGAAATTATAGATCAGAGGGACACAGGATTGAAACAACGGGACAAGGACTAGGCTGAATGTACTCTTTTCTGATTAGCATTATTATAATGTGGTCAGTGAATCATTTCTGAGCTGCAGCTCAGAAACATGAAATATATAGTGATCCCTTCCTCGTCCATAAATATAGTAGTAGGGTAAGGAAAGAGTATAAGATGTGTCAGGAGATATGTTCTTAGTCACTGAAAATATCAAGTCTACAGAGACAGAGATCTGAAACAACATGTACTTATATATTTTCCTTCATATGACTCTTTACAATGCTCATTCATGTGCATGGTTTCAGCCAGGCAACACGGAAGTATCTTTATAAATTTGAGAGCCTCAAGGTGAATTAGAGAAAAGTGGGGAAAAAAGGGGAGTTATAGGAGAAGTTCACATGATGGTGGCTCCTTTTGCTTTCGGGGGCAGTGCTGAGTTGAGACAGACCACAGGGTGACACAGTAACACTGGCCTCAGCCATTCTTTCCTATAGGCAGAGACCTAAATTCAACAGATTTTTTGGTCCCAGCCGTGTCTTCCCTGTTTCTAAATAGCCCCAAAATGAGCCAGAGTTTGATCTTAATTGTGTTTAGAAAAGTAATTTCTTGATTGGAGGAGCAATTCCTTTTCCATATCAATGTAAAAATACCTTTCTTCCCCAAGACAAACACCATGTTTGGCGGTTTGAACCCTTTCAGCATTTTGAGATCTGGGTACTATCTGTCAGCCAGTCATCAAGTTGTGTGGAAAGCAGCCTGAATTCAAATGTTCAGCCTGTCTTCAGAAAAATTACAGCCAACCAAAATGGCACTCAGATGTACCTTTGAATGACCTCAAACTTAACAGTGCAATAAAAGGAGAATAAAATATAAATCAAAGTTTTAGAAATTTGGTCTGTTCCATGCCTAAAGTATTAAAATCAAGGAATTTGATTTCCCCGTTTTGGTTATAAAGTTTAACTTTGGTTAAAATCCCTAAGGCTGAACACTTACAAATGCAGGACAATGTTCAATAAGCCAATATGCTTCACTAGGCAAAATACTATGTTGACTTTTCTCCCTATTTGTACCCTAAAACTCAACAGATTTTAGAGAGGAAATTCCAAAGTCTCAAGAATTTCTTTAAATCTCAGCTTGATTTCTCAGTTAAACCAAAGACTCACAAGAAATTGCATCTCTAATGATTGCTATGAGGTAGAAGGAGATGCAAACCAGAGAGGATGTGAAAAGCAGAGAGAAATTGAGCCTGGAGAGAATTCAGAAACCTGCTGCAAGACATAACATCTCAAGTCAGATACAAGCTCCAGAAAGGAGACATTAGCCATGATACGGACAGAGAACTCAGTTCCACCCAGCAATTAAGATCATGCTGTCTCAATCAGTAATTATTTGCAGGTAACCACCTCCTACTCACACTCATTCAGGATAAACAAAAATTCACTTATTAACTTTGTTTTTTAACTCAGCATCAAACACATTCATTTAATTATTTTTCAAAAGTTTTTGAAACGGAATTAGAAGCCATCTGTGGGGTTTATAAATAAACTCCTGTTTCCAAAGGAACAAACACTTTTTTTCTCAACTTCCACCGTAGTCCAGTCATTTCTTTCCACTGCATGTGGCTACATGAAGAGTGATGGAAAGTCATAAATAACCATGCAAGGTATTTGGCAATAGACTCTCTCAATTACAGTAAATAAATTGCACATCAGATGAGAACCTGCAGAACAGTGTGTTACACTAGTGTTTTGGTTTTTTTTTTTGGGGGGGGGGGTTGTGGTTTTGTTGTTTCATTTGTTTTTTTTTGGGTTTTTTTTTTGGGGGGGGGGGGGGTTGGGGATTTGGTTTGGTTTGGTTTTCCTGTGGGGGGTTGATTATTTGTTTTTTGGGTATTTTTTAGTTACAATTTACTTTAAATTTGAAGAAGTTCTCAGCATCCTCTTAAGGGTAATAAGGACCTAAACTATGCAGGTAGGTTACACAAAGTATCAAACTGGCATTCAAGGATTGCTTGGTTTAAAAATTGCTCTGCATTTCTGCACAGTTGCTATGCTGTTTGAATTCCTATGGAAATATTAATGATGCTTCACTTTTGTGGAGACATTTCTTTTAAAAGGAGAGAAACTATAGCAGAAATATAACTTCTGATTTTGTGGTAAATGCCCATCACACTAAGTATACTTCAGAAAAAATACAGTTATGATACCAGGCTTCTTGGCATCTGTTTCCATTTTGACATGCAAATGAATGCTAAAACTTCCACAGTAGCCTGTACTCACCCAAATACAGTTGTATATGTATATATAGATTTCTAATACTACATACATGTTTGTGTGTATGTGTAAAACAAGAAACTTTATTAATCACCCATCACCTATTTAAAGAACAAAACTACGAAAAAAACAAAAAGAACAATATTATATGAAAGAGGGATTCCTGAAGGACTTCACCCAGAGGGTGGTTGGGCACTGAACAGGCTCCCCAGGGCAGTGGTCACAGCACCAAGCCTGACAGACTTCAAAACACGTTTGGACAATACTCTCAGGTACATGGTGTGACTCTCGGGCTGCGTCTTGTGCAGGACTAAGGTTTGGACTTGATGATCCTTGTGAGACCCTTCCAACTCATCATATTCTGTGATTCTGTGACTTTAATAGGAAACATTACCAAGGAAATCAAAGGAATCAAATCAATGAAACATTTCTCAGTATCTGTTGCAAATCTTGATTTAGGATCCTTCCAACTATGCCAATTTGTCATGAAAGAGTCAGTTATGGTTGCTCAAAGAATCATCATCAAAGGTATAAGCAAAAAATGTTTTAATATAAACTTATAAAAATGTGACTTAACAAAGTTTGATGGCAAGGGTCACTCTATTACTTACTACATGGATGAAGCATACAAAAGGAAATTGTTTTAGAATTGGTTTAGAATGATTCACACAAAGACAAAAGATGCAAAAGGATAAGGGAGACTCTCTTATTGAGTCACAAGGTTCAGAATAGACCTCCTCACTTTCTAAACCCCTGACTGAGCTTAGGTGGGCTTGATGCAATCTGTATAGCTCAGAAGTGTGGTCAAGTAATTATAACAATAAAGTCTTTATTTCTGCCAATGGCTCAAAATAGAGTAAAATAAGTTTTCCTTTATAACACCAAATTCTTGCATTTCTCTATAGTCAGAAACTGAGCGTTTAGCAGAATGGGAGGCATGGAGAATGCCCCCATGTCTCAAAGTCCTGTGTCTGTCTCACTAGAATCTATAATGCCACAGTAAGGATACTAGCTACAACAGAAGCACATGTTTGGGGTGCTATTTGCCTTTTGTGCAAGGTCTAAAACCTGCATTCTTGTGCAGTGTCTCTTCTTAACAACTCACTGAAGAAACTTGTGACATCTCATTATTTTAATATTTGAACTTCCCCTTTCTATAGTCCCTAAAAGGGGACTGTTCCCCACCCCCACCCCACTACGAGTTATCTCATCTCTTCCATCGCAAAAACCACCCAACGTTCTTATCTAAATTTAAGTAGGTGTTTCATATTTTTTCAGTCTTTAGTTAGGTTTTACAAAACGGTAGGATGTTAAGGTAAAAATTGAATCCATATAAGTTCTCCTTGAAAAATTTTATAAATTTTAAATAGGTGTATTTGAGAGTGAGCTACCCACATTCTCTTGTTTTTTCACACAGTAAGCAGCCTAACTTCAGCATGTGGTAATCCTCAAGATACCTCTAATGACTGATAGCCCATTGTTGCAGGTACTGGATACAGGGACATGTCCTGTCACATTCCCTCTCAAAGGCAATTTCTGTGTCACTGTACAGTCATCAATGGCTCATGATACTGGCTCATCAAGTGCCTGTTTCATACTCCAAGCAGCTTCATTTATTCCTAACTGCTGTTCAGAAGCTATTGATGACTGCACATATTGTTCAATATTACTCAAGAAAAAACAAAATTCCCCAAAAGAAAAACAGTTGTTTCCCCGGTAAACACAACTCTTTGCTACCTTTCATAAAATCATCTTGTACAAGAAGTATTCACCTGTACTCCTTTGACAAAAGCACAAGTTCTTTTTATTCTATTTTAATCATTGGGCTAAGGAGAATCATACCAAGGGAGGGGGAAAAAAAAAAGGAAGTTGAAGTAATGTCTTAGTTCACAGAAAGTTTCTGCCCAGTCTGTTGCCCTTTTATCTTCCTGATTAAATAAAAATTAAAACAAAGAATGTTCTTGCATGCCCTCACTTTTCTTTAAAGATATACATAAGAGTACATCTTTAAGACTGCTGACACTTGTAAATATTATTGAATACTATGAGACTGGATCCCTACTTTATCACCATGCTCAAAATATTATTTTAGGACGACAATGCTTTTTCTACTATAGTTTCTCACTGCACTTCAGGGTATACACATTTACTGTATTTGAACAGAATACGTCGTCAGAGAGGGAGTTGCCAATACTGGTGAGATTATTTCCCCTCTTACTTAGCAGACTGTAAAACACATACTCCCAAAGCAGCAATGACTGCAGATTTTCCACTGCCAGTGAGATCACAACCAGAATTAAAGAATTTCCTTTTCCATTGCTTACAATATTCTTTCTTTTATTTTATTATTTCCCCAATTCTTCTGGCCTAAACCACAAAACATGAGCATAAACTATCTTCTTCCTTCAGCTCTTTAAGCAAAGTGGTTATCATACTTCACAGGGATATCTCAGCTTAGGACTTTGTATTTTAAAGAACTTTGAAATTCTGAGCTAGAAATGAAATTGATTGTATCTTTAAAAGACCATGTGTTTACATTTGTGTTCCCATTTATGAATATTCAGATCTTAATTGAAGAAAATATTAAACAGGAAAGTAAAGCAGTGATAATCAGTGCAGAAATGTTTATGTTGAGCTTAGTAGTTTCTCCTTCAAAGGACAAGACTAGATAATCATCTGTGCTATGCAAAACAATTCCTCCAAAATAGATTTTCTAATTTGAAGAGATGTAGTTAAAATATTTATTCATCAGTTCTCTCTTGCTATGTTGTCTAGAGAAAGGAATTTATATTCTATTGCAATTAGAAATAACTAGATAGGTCATTGTTGAAAAAATCCTTCACAGTTCTCTCTTACAACAGCACTTTTAAGGAGGAGCAAATAAATTATTTTGTGTTCTGTGCTGATGTATGTGGTCCCATTGGTTTGAGAGGAAGTACACAGAGTAGCAAATAATTTCACAGCATTTGAGAAAAAGTTTCAGACACTAAGGCTTGATATCCTACACAATCAGTCCTGAAGGGAACGACAGTAAGAATAGAGCCCAGCAAGGAAGTAGGTCACACAGAATATTGAAAATATTCTTCTTTGTCAGGACCAACAGACTAATTCGCATGTTTAAGCCACATTGGTTTGGACATATACAGATATGTGCAATTCAAAAATGAGCTTAAATAGATACACTAATTTGCTGAGAGATTTGAAGATGCACTGGAGTGCTCATAGGAATTGTGCTGGTTTGTGCACAGTTATCTCCATGGTAATAAAGAAAAATATTTGTACACAGACAGAGAAGATCAAGGGTTTATAAACAGACAATGTTATCCTACATAAATACTAATGCAAATGGTAATTTGACAATCTTCATACATTTTTCCTACCAGCCTACATTAAGAAAAACTCTAAATTATTTCAGTGACCAAGAATGCAACCATTATTTTGAAAAGTCTCAGGAACAAACCTGGTATTTCCACAGTAAGATGTCCTTGGAATTAGCTGGTATGTTTCTAAATTACGTCAGTAATGATTCAAAAATTCAGTATGTTGCCCACCGAAGCCTTTGATAACTTTCTAAAATATATTTCAGCAAAAACAACAAACAAGCCCACAAAAATTTGCTTAAGTCAAAAATAACAGGTTTTACCCGGAAATCTGATGTTTGTACCAATTCCATCACACATTTTTTGATCTTAGAAATAAAGTGGTTCCCACCCAGAAAAACTTCTTTTTAATATATATATCCATCTGAGCTCTTGAATTACAGAATCAAAGCTTCGTAATGTTTTAGTCACAAGATACTGCAGTTACCCAAAAGGGCAAAAGCAGCAAAACTATGACTTCAAAGTAGCTCTCAGAGTCTATATTGCCATATTTTTGCTTTTTTATTATGTTTGTTTAGCACTCTTGTATAATAAAAATAATACTTGTGGATGATATTGACACATTCATTTTCCCAGAACATTATTAAATTACAAGTTTAGTCAATTGCAGTAATTACATCATTTTTGTTTCCAGTGTGATAAACTGAAGTAATTTGAAAGACCATATTACCAATTAAAAAAGAGATAATGTGTAAGGCTTTCTTTAGTCATTCTAAAATTCAACAGATCGCAAAGGAGTATTAAGAGCTATCTATTTGAAATTTAAAACAATATGGATGAAAATAATCTCTACTTACAGGTTTCATTTCAGGGTTTCTATATTTCTTCATCAATTTATGTTACCTCATTTATTTTCACATCACTTGCTGTTGAGTGAATGTGTAATGCCTTGCTCTTTGGTCTTGACATATCAATGCTGATGTTCTGTCCATCATTGATTATATCTGTTCATCTGGGAAAACATATTTTATTAGCTTAAGAAATGTGTTCAAATGTAATTGTCACTGAACTAAATATTGGGACAAAGGAATAATTTTTCATAAAGCCAAGACCATTAACAAGAACTATTCTGATTGTCTTTTCACATGACAAGAAGAAAACTTTGTAAAAGCAATTAAACAGCCTCTTCTAATGTTTACAAAGAAAATGTTGTAGAGAACTGACTGAAAATTAAATTAGCTTAAATACAGTAAAGGCAAAAATGAATCCAGGGTATTTTCATTCTTCACTAAGTAAAATACAAAAAGCAAACAAGCAGAAATGCTTGTGAAAAGCAAAGGATTGTTTGCTTGGTTTTTTTTCTCCCAGAACACCTTCTGGTGTCCTACACTTAGACGTTTTTGTCTATCATACAGTTACAGACTCTTCACTTTACGTACAAAATGGATGCAATCTTATATTTTTGGTCACAGGCTCCATTAATAGTATTTTAATTATACATATTTTATGCACACACCAAGTGTGACACTCATTACAAACTAAAGTGAAATTCACACTGATTGTATCACCAGTGACAGTAGTGAGGATGGAAGGAAGCCAGCTGTCATGGTTCTTTCAGAGGAGCCTGAGGGGGAAAGCCATTGAAACAGTGCTGGGTGATTATTGTGTATTACTGAGCACTACTACAAGATCATCAGTTTACTTGATGAACACAAGGTCAATCCTGTGGTTCTGGGAGCACGGGATGAAAAAAACCACACATCAACGCTATTAGTTACTTTCAGAGAGTTACACGAAGAAATAAACTCATATGAGGCCTCTATTTAACCAGCTTGAAGGAATAAAGAGGAAAATGAAAGCAGTGAAGAGTTTGTTGAAGACCACTTGACTTGAGGAAGAAAACAAAAAGAGCAAATACAGATGCATTGTGAGAGGTCCCCTATATGAGCCTCATAAGAATGAACGGACAAGAGCCCCAGGTTTAACAGGCCCACTCCGATTGAAACACTTGGCCATGGCAGTAATACCAGTAAGCTGGGCAAAGGTTCAGGTAAGGTTTTTTAACCTTTTCTTTCAATCTAAACTGTCATGCCAGAAGTCCCATCAGTTCCAAAACTAAATCAGAGTTTCACAGAATGGCTGAGGTTGGACCTAAGCAATGGCATGGACTTCTGGAGGTATTCACTCCAAAGTCCTTGCTAAGCAGGACCATCTAAAGCCAGCTGTGCAGTATCATTTCTAGACAGCTTTTAAATATCCATAGGGATGAAGCTTTACAGCCTTCCTGGGCAATCTGTGCCAGTGTTTGGTCACCCCTACAGTAAAAAGTGTTTCCTGACATTCAGAAGGAACCTCTTGTGTTTCAGTTTGTGCTTATTGCCTCTGGTCCTGCTATGGGCACCACTGAACAGAGCCTGGCTCTGTCTTCATTGCTTTCTCCCTTCAGGTATTAAATAGATGTGTAAGATCACCTCTGAGCCTTCTCTTCCCTGGGCTAAACAGTCCCAGCTCTCTCAATCTTTCCTCATAGGAGAGATGGTCCATTCCCTTAACTATCTTAGTGTCTTTTCATTGTACTCTCTCCAGTCTGTCCATATCTCCCCTACTGAGGAGCCCAGAACTGAACACAGCACTGCAGCCGTGGCCTCACCAGTGCTGAGCAGAGGGGAAGGATTGCCTCCCTTGACCTGCTGACAATACTTTACTGGATGTAGCCCAAGATACCATTACCTTCTTTGCAGCAGTGTCCTGGTTTCAGCTAGGATGGAGTTAATTTCTTCTCAGTAACTGCTCCAGTGCTGTATTCTTGATTCAGACTGAGAATAGTGTTGATAATGTACTGATGTTTTGGTTTTTGCTAAATTGTATTTGTTCTAAGTCAAGGACTTCTTTTGTTTGTCTGTTTTGTATCTCATGCTCTGCCAGTGAGGAGGTACACAAAAGAAAAGAAACAGGAGAGAACACAGCCAGGACAGGTGGCTTGAACTGGCCAAAGGGATACTGTCATGCTCAGTATATAAACTGGGGGAGTTACCCAGAAGCAGGGGGGCAATCTGGGTTCAGAAACTGGGTCTGGCATCAGTCAGTGGCAATTGTATTGTGCATCACTCCTTTGGGATTTTTTCCTTTCCCTTTTATTCTAATTATTATTAGTAGTAGTTCTACAACTACTACTACTTTCTTTTCAGTTATTAAACTGTTATTATCTCAGCCTACAAGTTTTCCTTTGGATTCTCCTCCCCTTTTCACCAGGGTGGAAGGGATAGAGGGGGGTTGAGCGAGTGGTTGCATGGTGCTTAGATTCCAGATGGGCTTAAACTACAACACAAGGGCACATTACTGTCTCACGTTCAATTTGGTGACCACCAGGACCCCCAAGTCCTTTTTTGACAAGCTGCTTTCCAGCTGGGGGACCCTAAATCCCAAATATTTTACATATAACTTTGGAACATCTACACAGCCTTTTTAGCCATTATCCTGGGCCTTTCCATTGCAATGGATATTCATTGCACAAGTTTTGGAATAAAGCAGCTGGTACCTTTGCAGCTGGTACCTTTGCAGCAGTGAAGAGATGTAGACTCCTTGCAATGGAGGTGTAGAATGTCCATCTTGGTGTCTGATTTACTCAGCTAGATTGTCTTTCCCTACTGTACTTATTATATAATATAAAGTAGCCGATGAGTGTAAGATTAACAATGCCTTCTAGCAGACAAAATAGCTTTCAAATGAAGATTCCAAGCAGTTTCCAGGGATCTTGGATACGATTCAGGTCCCCTGAATAAGACTTTGAAAATAATAACATATTTTGTAATTAACATAGAGGTATCCTCTCATTGACCTAGTCCACTCATCATTTTCAGTTTTTCATTTCTGTTGCAATTAATGGAGAAAATATTATGCTGTCTAAAATTTAGCTTAATCCTACCTCGACTGTCAAACCGTGCATCAAGTACCTACTGCAATTAGGAGGAGACAGTCTTTAAAAGCTACCAAGATTTTGGTCTTGTTACTATGAAGCAATCAGGGAAAAAGGATTTTATGGTTCAATCCTAATAGTGGAAAGTAATGGACTCACTTATAACAAAGTGCTGATGGTGCAATAGAAGCAAAGATAATCCTTAATTGAGCAAGACTTTGAGCAAAATGAAACAGCTGAATCCATCTGAAAAAATGTGCTCAAGTAGAATGGGCAAAAATTAAAATATTTACATTTGGAAGGAAGAAACAGAATGCAAATATCACTGTGTAAATCTTTGATTTAGAAGACTCTATTATCAAATAAACAAGAGCCAAAAATACCAGAAGAAGAATAACAGTTCAGATGTGGATGTGGTCTAAGACAAAATTTATACCATGTGTGTACCACAATCTCACTTTCAGTTAGGTATCAATCATTAAAAAAAAGGAAATACACAGTGCTGTTTACTCTTTGTGTGATTCAGTTTCCTGTGTAGTAAACTGTTCTCTGCCCACAGTCGTAAAATATTACATGCAGCTGCACTAAAATATAAGGTACAGGACAACCACATGAATTAGACTGCTGTGTAGAATGGACCTATCTGACCACGTTTTGACTGCACCATGTTTTGCATAAACAGTATTGGAAATGGCTTTATATTCTAATACTCATTAAAGAGGAAAATATTAAATAACAAGTGAGCCAAGGGAAAAAAATACTCTAGAAACTCTTAGATGTACTAATGATTCCCTTTTTACAGGCACTTTTTTCTGATCTATCAGTCAGATTTTGCTTCAGGCATGTGGAGCACCTAAGTGTAAAATCTCTTCTATTCCTTTTTTCCTTTGTGCACCCAACTTTGGCTGAAGTGATTCCTCCAGTTCTCAACTCTATATGTTTCTATGCTGCTCCTATTATTGTCAAAACTCATAACCAGCTGCTAATATAAGAAGAGCTGGATGGTCTCAGCTCTCTTCTGTACAACTCAGTACCTATCCATGGAAGACATAGCAGACTATCACTCTAAAAGCCAATGAAAAAAGGTTAACAAACATTGTACTGAAATTTAATCAAAGCAATTGAGAAATCAGTTTGAAAATCAATACTGTCATTTTATTAAAACATCATGATATTCTAGATAAAAAACATTTTCAAACTATTTTCAACTTCTTTTATTCTTCCAAGCCTTCAGCAAGTTCTCAAGAAAATTGTCCTTAAATACTGTTTATGGAAAAGTAATACAGATCAGCTTTTTTTCCTGCCAGCTACTGAAGCAAGCCACTTCATTCATACAATTAATCTATTCAACTGAAAACTTTTCCTCTTTGACTGATTTCTGTGTTCCAGTTCCCCTCCCTTTCCTTCCCCTTTTCTTATTCTTTCTCTTCCATTGTTGAATCTGCCCAAAAATTATTGCAAGAAATGTCAAACAATATGTTATGCATTTGAGGAGATAATTCAGGTGGTTCATGTATTCATGTTTAATGTGATCTCACAGAGAACTCTCTTAAACAAATTGCTTTCAGTTTTTAGTCTTCCCAGCTTCAGCCTTTGTTCAGCTGAAGATTTCTGTGGTTTGTAAGGCTGAACAGAAAGAAACAAACAAAAGGAAGTTGAATTACATAAAGGCCATTTGCTTCCACTATAAAGAAAGCCAAGCTAGGGAGGCAAAAAACTCATGAGGTTTCCTCTGAAGAAACTATCATGCCATAGCAACCTAAGGCTTTTTAGAGCTAACAGATGGAAAAGTCAAGCCCTGATTCCTGAAATTTGGAGTATAGCTCCTACCACCACTCTCATGCTTCTATACCAAAGCAGCACTAGAATTCATGTCCCTATTTGAATAAAATTCTTAACAGCAACTTAAAAATGCTTACAGCAGACAGAACAATTGTGACACACCAGAACAGCAATGCCTTTCTCTCAGATTTCCATGTAGAAATACAGTAGATGTGTACTCATCAGAACTGTATCACTGCAGTTTTTCCCATCCTGAGAAGCAACAAGTACCTTTTCCATGGAGCACTGGTAGGAGTACAAAGATGTAGCTGAGATTTAAATAGTGGCAGACAATGTTATAAATGAAGCTAGAGAATGCTCCAGCATCCTCTCAGTAGTCTTTTTGTTTTCACTGTACAAATGCATGAAAGAGCTGTTCATTGCATTGGGTGCTGTGCCAAGAAAGAAAGTAATAAATGTTTTTGACCTTCAGTGGTTTGGGACTGTAATGCTTATGCTAAATCTCCTCTTGACCACATCACTGACCTCCAAGGTGCTCCTTAAAAAACACTGAATCTTCAAACTATATTTTCCAGTTTAGTTCAGGAATAGAGACATACTACAGAATATGTCACCAGTTAGAAATTACTAGTAAAAAGTATTACTATCTCTATCAGGTCTGATTAAATGGGATTAAGAAGCTGACAAAGGAAAAATAAAGCTTTATGCTGCATTTTCAGGTGCACAGTACAATCTATACGATCATCTGTAACCACAAGCTGTCTAAGCTTCACACTTACATTGCCCGATATTAGCCAGATTTTAATGACTACACTGGTTATGCAAAAATATGAACTATATAACCTAAAGGATGATTATCCCAAAGAGGAACACGCTATAATGTTCTGGCAACAGATCAGAAGGTTTTTGCCACAGTTGTATTAAAACCAAAAAAATTTCTCCTCTGTCAAAAAGCCCACCTGGAAACAACAGAGGGCCAAGGTTAAGTTGTGAATTTTTAGCACGTAATAATTGCTTACCACATCTGTTAGACTAGTGGGGAATCCTCCAAAATTCAGATATACTTTGGATTCCAATGAATAGTGTTACAAATAGTATTCACTATTATGTCAAAATATTCTATTAAAAATTACTGCAACTACCAAAAAAACCCAAATTTTGCATAAAAACTCCTTGAAAGAAATTATATTAAAAATGTGTATAGATCAAGACTAGAAAGTTTTCTCTTAACAACTCTGCACAAACACAGTCTGGAAACTAGAAACCATTCTCACTTCTGGCTCATTTCCCTTGCTTAATCTTTTGAGTTATCCCAGGTATTTTTCAGATTGGTAAGCAGCAGGAAACAGAACTAGCTTTTATATTTTACCCAGTCTCTTCTGCTGTATTTTGGGGATATCCACACTGCCAGTTTCTTTCAAGGCTGCTGTTTCCTTTGTCTTCTCCACAGCACTTATGCTCCATCACTTCTGGGATGTCTTTCAAATTAAGACAATTAAGTTTCTGCCCAACAGAAAACTACAGGCAATAGTATAGGCATTACAGGTATAGGCAATACTCCACAGTATGAGTTAAGACCAAGATATGCCTTGCTCCCCCTTAGTGGCTCTCCTCACCTGTTATTACTTTAAACCTTGTGCACAGCTCTTTATGCCATATCTCTTTATATGCAAATACCATCAGTCCAAATTCACACAAACATGATCAGTGATCAGATGACATTTGACCAAGAACATTTAAAACTGTGATGTAAATAGGCCAGAAAGGATATGGGCAAATTCTGTCAAAAATATGTAATAAGCAATTCTATCAACTCTTTTCCTCAACCTGAGAGAGTGACTAAGGTCAATTTTAAATAACTATATACTTGTACTACAGAGTAGTAAATAAATCACTTTTGAAATAAAACTAACAAACATTTCCATTATGAATGCAGAAGTTGTAAGTATGATCAAATCCTATTGTTATGCAGATTCGTGCAAAGAATTTAGGCACTATTTACAAATATAAACCCAGTGAAATTACAATTGCAGCAACTTGTACGTTTACAAGAAGAACATTCAATTTATTTTTGTGTCCCTCTCACTCAATATAGTCTAAGAGCTTGGTCTCAATGAAATCAACTTGCCTAAGTATTGAAAGCAACTCTGCTGAAGAGGTTTTCCAGAAACAAAACGAACTTTTAATGAAGAGTAATACAGACTGAATGGACTTGAAGTTTTTCTTACTCCATTAAATCTTCTCCACTTAGAAAAATCTGAGAATCAGATACACCATCTGCAAGCACTTCATTTTCCATTCCTCAATTGTTGCCACACCTCTATGGAACCATCATATGGTCCTACCCCTTGTCCACTTACTAGAATGGTAATCAGAGACAAAGAAATGGAAACGCTCTTTTTTTGTCATTGACTAAACTGCTAGTCTTATCTGTTCCACTCTAGTTTGATCACCACCTGTCACCTAGGAATACCCTCACACAGGACTTCAATCTTCCAGAGCAAAGCAACATGTAAAAAAGTACTTTCTGAGCATTTACTTGTTGACCCTGATATATTCCTTCCAGGCAAGAATTACATCATTTTGGTTAATATTATGCATGCTTCCTATGGGAAAGTTTCCCATGGGCAAAAAGTTGAAGGCTTAGATTTATCACTCAAACCCTCTAAAATGGTCCCATTTTGTGAATGGTCTCCAGCAATTTTCAGAAAATTTTCAATAGATAGATGAAAAATTATTGACTTTTTGACATAGACTTTCTATTCTCAAACATATAAATTTAATTACTTCTCCTGTATAAAATTTATTGCACTGAAACCTGAGGAATCTCAGGGGTTTCATTTTCACAGAGAAAAAGCAAGTTTTGTGCAATTCATAATCTTTATAAAACCAAGAAGTGTTACTTCTGCAGAAGTACAATGCATTATAACAACAAAGGGTTTTTTTTCCTAACTTGGAGTTTAAACACTGAGATGAAGATATCACCAGTGAGTTCAAATAACTTCTCTGTGCTACGATACATTAAGTTAAATATCAGAGCAGCTGAGCCCAAGTGCAGTGTTCTGTACTCCCTCCTGTTTATCTATGCTGCACATTTCAAGTCTCCTCACAACCATCCTAGACTTTTTCCCTTTGATTGTAGTTTCCTACATTGAAGAGATTAAACAATGCTGTGCAATTCCACTGCTTTCTCATTTTCTGTCACACACAATTCTCCCCCCTATTCAGCATCTACCACAGCAAAACTAAATTGTGGCTAATAATGCATGTCCTCTTTCTGGCAATGTAATGTACTGACAATCTGGAATCTCCTGCAAGCTTTTTTCTTTAGTGAACTGTAGAACAATAATGAACAAGTTACTTTCCTAGACCAACATGTATGCATTTTAATGTTTTCTATATGACACATCTTTTTATGCACTATTTACACTTCAAAATTCCAGACAGGCTTAGCCACTCCAGATAAGCCATTAACTCAGACACTAGGACTGGCAAACTATCTCCAAGTGATAATGTACATACCTACACTAGGCAAGAGAAGTATGTGAAAGAGGTAATAGAGAGCTTGGTCTGTGAAGACAAGTGTTTAGAGTAGAATTTCTACATACTTAACCACTGAGAACGCCATGTTGGTGTAGAAACCCCAGTCATGTCATCATCTGTGCAACTGGTGATTTCTTGTGCCTTCTCGTAGGAGTAAAACAATATTTCCACTTAGGAAATGGAGAGAGAAGGAGATGAGTAATAGTAGAGTACTATAAAATTAAATACCTACTTAATGTTTTAGGATGGGTATTTTTTGCTTTTAATTTAAATAAGTTCAGCAGGATGACATTTTCACGTAGTTCCCTTTCTCAGACCTATGGAGCTCCTTGGACACAGCAGGCCAGCAGTTCTCTGAGGAGCCAGTATTTTGGTGGTTTATAGCATCTAAAATGATGACGGCCATTTTAACCTTTTAATCTTACCTTCCAAATGAAATAAAATGAAAGATTTTGTGGGTTTTGTCTACAGGATTTACCATGTTATTGATAGAGGTGAAAAAAATAGTTTTTTCTTCTTGCCTACTACTGGAAATGCTACTTGACCCACTAAATTTGTGAATAGGTTCACTGCTGTGCTCAGAAAAGTGAGTCTTGGGAAAAGTTTACTGAGAAGTATGTTTATATGACAGAGCTAAATAGTTCCTGCATTGTAGATTAAATGAACTGGAAAGAAGGATCAGAGACTACCTGGGCACAAAAGATTGAATACACATTTAGACAGCAAGTTTGGAAAGATTTTGCAAGTTCACCCAAAGCAATTCTCTGTTCAAACGGTCACTTAGGCACATAAGTGAATTTTCATGTTATTCTGATCTCTGTTTTAAAAGTCCTATGAATACTCTGGACTATTTCTAAAGAAGGGCTCCTCCAGAGCCTTCTTGCTCTCATTTTCAGATTCCATACAAACAAAGCACCTCTGTCTCTTTGACCTTGTTTTCCTTGGTTTAAGATGTCATCTCTTGGTACTAGTTGTGCTCAGTCATGTGCAAAGAGCAACATCACCTTTTCCTCCTGTCTTTCTAAGCCAAAGAATGGAAATTTCCTCTGAGTTTCTCCATTCCCTCAAGTACCCTACTTACCCTTAACCTGCTGCCATTACTAGCAATGCTCTGCGTGACATCTACCAGGAATTTTGTCTTTTCCCACGGTTGTATATCTTGTCAGCAACGGATAGCTGTCCATTCTCTTGCCAAAATCCTTCTGCTTTCTAGGCTGCCCTAATTTCCCCCTAGCCCTGTGGTAATGCCAATTCAGAGTTGTTTTGTGATTAGTTTCTCCATTAATTGCTTTTCTCTACTGAACTGTTGAATTTCACATCATTCCTATTACTCCAGTACCCCATGCAATCAAGCCTTCCTGTATAATGTTCCAATTCTACCCCACAATGACAATAGATTACTATCATCTGTCCTACCCTTCATTCCCAAGGTGCTTCTTGATCTTACTTCTCCTTTATCAGATTCTTCTCCACTCTAAATTTTGCAATCAGTCCCTTCTTAATGGATAGTTTGCAATGTGGCCCTGTATTTGATGCATTTAATTCAAATCAATCAGACTCACCCCACTGCCAAATAATTCCCAGATTTTCTAGAGAAAAAGATAAAAGACTTGTGTGGCACAATCTTCTGTTTGCAAAATCACTGAGTGCTTCCTTGTTTCAATCATTGAGTAATCTTGTCCTTCAAATTTGCTGTTAAAGATTTCTGCTATTCCAGGTTGAATGCACCTACAGATATGCAGATATATTTCTTCATCTCAGTAAGTGCTGATAAAACATATTTGTGTCTTTAATGCTAACCTGAGCATTGTATAATAAATTGATGTAACTTGGCTTCACAATTTTTTGCACGCTAGTTAAGTAGGAAACCTGTGAAATAAGGTGATGTTGATTTAGGGCTTGAATCATAGAAACAGCTTTACTCCAGATCACATCTTCACTGCATTAAATATTTTTCTTCTAAACTTTCCAGTTTAAAATGTCAGTACTGTCTACATGCAAGATTCTCAGCTTTCCTGCTCAAATAATATGACTAATTAATCCCCATCCATTATACAAGAAAATTATTTTGGTTTCTCTCTCAAACCTGAAGTCCTTATTTGCAGATCTTTTTCTGGTTATCTTCCCATTAATTTATAGCAGATCAAGTTGGCATAACTCAACTCACAAGTATTTTCTGTGACCAATTCTTCCATGTTATCTTTGTAGCATGTTTTATTATGCACCCACACCAAGATAAATAACATCACCCCCCTCTAATTCAAGGAACAATACATGAAGAAATATGTTAGCTATCCAATCTCAGAATTTCTAAGGCTCATCATTACAAATAACATCTATTTTCCAACTCTTATGAAGAAAGCCAAAATTACCAGTTACACAATTTCCAAAAGTATTTCCGAATACCATTATAAATCTGAAAACATATATACGTTTCAGATTTGTCCTACAGTAACTTATTTTCCTATTTTAAAATAGATTTACCTGTGATTCAAACCTATTCTACTTAAGTCATACCATTTTTTTTGTTTGTTTGTTTATATCTAATAATGTCCCAAGTGTGTTGCGTTCTTCATCTGCCAGACAAATGTAACAACAGCTATATAGTGCTTTTTGTCAGTGGCACACCTCTCAGTACCACCAGTCCAATCATGATTCTTATTCCACCATGTTCCTCTTAATCTCAGCCTGTCTAGTTTCATTTCCTCTGAAATCTCAACTTCCTCCCTTGTGTAACCAGGCTGCAGTGTTAGTATATAAATATTTGGTTTCTCACTGACTACACCCACTCTCTGAGGTGCCATGGAGTTTCTTCAGTACCTATACTGTTCCCTGTTTTCATCTGCATATTCCGTTTGCTGTCTTTCTGTCCACTGATCACACTCATTTGCAATTTGTTCATATTTATTTACTCGATTTAGACTTCTGATGTGTAAATACTAAGCCTCGGGATCATACAAGTCTCCCCCACCTTCTTCCTTTCTTCCTTCATTTAAATTTTTCGTTATCATTGCAGAGATTTCTCCAGGTAACTGGATTGAAGACGATTTGAAGTAGGTGACCCATTAGGTATCTATATTTTTTTCTACAAGGCCTATCATAGCACAATTCATAATCAGTAGTTAAGGAGTCAGAAATTCAATATACTGGCTCTGCATGAGTGTTCCAGCTACTGGCAGAAAAACATTGTAGCGGCAGCAAGTCTATAAGGCTCAGATATAACAGTAGAATATCCAGTTTCAACGTTCAGAGTGGTTCCTGAACTATAATTTTTACATGTGTGTCCACTCTAAAGCATTTTGCAGTCTCATAGTCCTACTTCCTCCAAATTTTTCAGCTCATTAATTCTCATAGTACTTCCTCTACATCACAGTAAGTGCCTCTCCTTCTTTGCCATTCATATGTATCAGCTTTTGCAGACTGTTATCACGATTCCCCCTGAGCTGTCATCTCACACTTTCCTCCAAAGTCCAATTACCACAGTAATTTTTGCTGCCACGCCTTACTCTAGAACTTTTGCAGTTTATGTGAACCCTCAGTTTACACAGAATATTAATCCTGCCTCACCAAACATGCATTATAATGCTGAATTTTTTTCACCTCTCATATCTATGACTTACAACCTCATTACTGAACAAAGCCATGGAATTGTAATGCTCTTCATGCAGACAGCTGACTTAAGCATTGCTTGTTTGTTTCTCCTGGCTTTAGTCGTGCTTTGTTTCTTATAGTGTAGTACACCTTTTGGGGATGAGGAAACATCTTTTTCTACAATGTTTCTCTGTAATGCATCATAAAATGATGCCTTGGTACATAAGGGGACCACAAGCATTAACCAGGAAAGAATACATAGGGACCACAATACCTTATAGGATTATAGACCATCAAATATTGGGTTTTGTTCTTGAGTTTTTTGTTAGTTTCTTTTCAACTCCTTGACGTGGAAAAGTAGCAAAGGTGGTTTGGTACCTACAGAAATCAAGAAAATACAATGAATCTTGAACAGCTTCTTACTGTGCAATTATCCAAGGTTTTTAATTTGCACTTCAAATCTCAAAACATGTTCTTATCATGAAGTTCAGAATAATTATCATAGTGAAGGCTGAAGCACAAATATTAGGTATCTTAATGAAAAGTAAGTCAACACTGGTGTGAGAAAATTGCCTTCAGCGGCCTTTGGCAAAGGCCATTTGGCTTAGAAAAAGGAGGCCTATGGACTTGTATTAACCTCCAATTTCAGTGCTGGTTCACAGACTAAGAGTTCCAAGTTTCATAGTCTCAGAAAAAAAAGACTACAAATAGCAATTAATTTTCCTTTCCAGAGGCATTGTAAGAGGGAGAGTGTTAAAAAGGGCCTCTTTGTCCTTTTCTCACACAGCATTTTTTGTTATGAATTTCCTTGCAGTTTTAGTACTGTGCAACTAGACCTGGAACGGCAGATTCTAAGATACTCACCATGGAGTAAGTCTTGCCAGCTGTATTGTTGCATTTTGAACTTTTTTCTTCCAGACAAGTACAACTTTTCCTTCATGGTTGCAAAAATGGATTTGGCATGTGCCTCTCTGTGAATGTGATGGAAGAGAATATAAATCCTTCAAAAGCTCTTTTTCTGATGGAAGGTTGGGGTTTTGGTGGTTGTTTGTTTGTTTGTTTTTAATAAAGAGATACCCTTTTGGCTTAAAAAGTAATGGCACAGAAACTCAGTAACCTAATCTTCAGTTTGATGGGAGCAATAAAAATGAGTTGTAGAGAGGAAGCAAAGAGTTGTGGGAGACGGGGAGAGAAAATAAAAAGGAGAAATGTATGAAAATAAGAGAAAGGAAAGGAAAATCAAGGGGAGAAAGAGTCTAAAATCCTTCCAGTGAGTTTTAATACTGGAGTACATTTCAGTACAAATAACTGTGCAACAGATACAGAGCACTGGCATGGTGAGAACTATTGTATATTTAATTTTTTTTATTGTGAGAGTGTACAACTCCACCTTGAAATTACTTGAGGCAATTCAAAGGAAACATTGACTGCTCACAGTAACCCTCAGAAATATGGAGAAGTTCCAAGGCTTTTTTTTATCTTTGACACACATTGTGAAACAAATTCTACCAAAGGAGAGTGAAATCTGGCTCATTCCCTCTGCCTGTAAGTTCCAGAGCCATGCAAGAATATTTCCTTTTTCTTTCTCCATTCAAGGATCTAGCTCTTTTTTTTTCCCTCTGAATTATTTTCAGATCATGTTTTTATGAAGAATAAAAAGCACTAAGAAAATGACAAAGCATAGCCAAAAAAGAATGGAAAATTTTATATACAAGGTTTAACTAATAGCTCAAATATCATCCTACATCTCTATTTTTGAAGGATGCTGGTCAGGGCCCAATTTCATTTCAATACTGTAGATCAAGAAAAACGTTTTATTATAGTAAAGAAAGGGGAAGAAAAGAGGGAGAGAGAAGACTGGATATGTAGGAAAGTGCCTTCTAATGAAGAAAAAAAATCCATAAATAAATAAGTGTTAAGGCTCAGAGATTTGAAATAAAACACAGTCCTATAATTTTAGACTATTGCTTGGGTTCCAGGTCAGTCTTATGCAGCTAGAAAAATAGTTCCATTTGCTGGTGGCTTAGTAGCTACTGTTGGTTGCTCTACATATAAAAATCATGTAACAATATGTATTTTTAAAAATCATATTTTAAAGGTCTGCTAAATTTTGGAACAAAATTTTTCTGGGAGTTTGCTGTGTAACATGAATTTAGGATTCAGAAATTTTAAAACAGAATAGTTGGGCCTTTTCAGAGCATAAAAAACATACCATTTCATTGTTTTATTCAAATATCCATTCTTCTGATGTGGCTTATTCCCCCCACTTCTTCTAACATCCACAGACTTTACAGTTTTATATGGGAATGGCTGTTGCATCAGGAGCATGCCATGTTCCAATCCTAGGAGCGCTGCTAAAATTCTAAGAGTAACTGCCTCTCGTATACACCCAGTGGCTCTTTGCAGCCATGATTACCAAATATTCCACCTCCACAGGGCATGATCAAACACAGGGCTAAACACAGCTATCCCTGAAACTGCCAAATTCCATGTAGCCATGCAAACTCCAGAGAAATAAAGATGTTGTCACAGTTAAGGAGAGGACACGTGTTGACCTCATATGCAAGTGGACTGCAAAAAGAAGCATGTTGGAAGTCCTGGCAGGGAGAGAAGCAGACCTGGGCTAATCCAGTGAGGAAACAGGCCAGAAAGCAAGAGGGAAATTGTGGTGTAGAATAAAAGGAATAGAAAAGCTCAGCTCTGTGCTGAAATAAATAAAAATTGTAGCTGTGTCCACACTCATACCATTCCTCTGAAGACATATCCCTTTCTCCTGCCAGAAACAATGTCCCACTGGATGTACAGTAAATGCATTCCAGAAATATAGTCACTCACCAGTGCAGCCTCACTGTCAGATACCACTCCCTCATAGTGATGGTCTGGTTCCAAGCATCAGCCTACCACAGATAAGCAATGCTCTTAACTAAGGCAAAGACTGTGATAACAAGTCAGCTGGAGAAGAGAAGGTTCCAGGGAGACCTCATAGCAGCCTTCCAGTACTTAAAAGAGGTTTATAAAAATAGGGAGAACAACTTTTTGCATAGGCAGATAGTGATAGACCAAGGAGGAACAGTTTTAAACTAAAAATGGAGAGATTTAGGTTTGATATTAGGAACAAGTTCTTTATACTTTAGGTGGCGAGGCACTGGAACAGGTTGTTCAGAGAAGTTGTGGCTGCCCCATCCCTGGAAGTGTTCAAGGCCAGGTTGGAGGTGGCCCTGAGCAATCTGCTCTAGCAAATTGCATCCCTACCCATGGCTGGGGGGTTAGAATTACATGATATATAAGTTCCCTTCCAACCCAAGCCTTTCTATGACTGATTCTATGAAAATGAGGAAACACCTGCATTTATCAGTGTAAAATCACAAATCAGTCTTAATGCATCAGTTCCTCTGGGAAGGCAAGAAAGCTCTGCAGTAAAAGTGATTAGTGTTGGTTGCACCCACAATCCTCATAGAGACTGGGAGGTGTATAGCAGTTGGACTGAGGAATTGCAGGAGAAAAAGATGTGGTCAGGGTTGAGGTTAAAGACTAAACTGAATTCCTCTCTCTGCCACGTATTTTCTGCCTGAAACTGGAGAAGTTGCTTGAATTAATATTTAATTTTTGTAAAACAAGTGAAGCCTGCATGTTAACTTCTGGGTGTCTGAACTGCAGCTGCAGCTCCAGTAAAAAAAATCATCTCATTGGTTCACAGCTGTAAGTGAGGTTTGAGAGAGCTACACTTTGAAGGTATGAATCTCCTCCTACACATTCTTAAACTTTCCTACATGTCTCAGTTTTGTCAGAACTACAGTGTCTCAAATCAAGCTAATTATTTCTTTTAATCATCAGACCTCCTAGAGGTGATATGATTTGCTTGTCTCAGGGGCCTTTGTAAAGACAAACTACTGCTTTTGAAGCATTTAGGCACTATAAAAAAACAAAAATCATCTCAAAGCACATATCTTCTTGGTCATCAGAAACAGTCCCTAAGAACCAAACACAGAATAATGAGGCATAAGCAAAACTCTGAAAAAATGTTTTTTTTTAAGTGAGCACTGTCATGCAGTAAGTATATATGGGGTCCTGGGAGGATGAGGAGGGAAGGAAATATCATCATGCACTGAAAGAAAGAACTGTAATGTGTAAAGATGTATAAAGAAGCTAAAATAATGGAAGTGCGGATAAACCTGCTTCTGCTATTTCCTATTTTTCGAATGTTTGGCTTTGAGACTGTCACAGTGTTCTCTCCAAACTTCATGTATATATAATTGCCAGTTAATTTCTTTATTTAATTTCAACTGACTTATCTAATTGTTTCTTGTGATACTTAGCAGGGCACCTGGAGAAATCTATAGCCAGGTTAAAGACTGTGACAGTGGGGATGCCAGCAAATAAGCAACAGGGAGAGAGAGTGATGAGTTTTAAGCTATTGAGATGAACATACTTGTATATGACTAGTAAGGAGAGAGATTGTAAAAAACGCACCCCAAACCCCTCATTTTCCTTGGAATTTCCTGATTATTTGTCAAGCTCACATTTGAGCAAAACAGTCCATGCCAGTCAAACGGGTTGTGTCCTCTAAGAACCTCTACCAGCAAGATAGAACTGAACATACATCACTTTCATACTTTGAAGCCTCTCTCACCAACAAACTTCTTATCTCCCCCATCTTAAGTAAAGTACATCATCTTGTTAAAGGGCTGAAACTGCTCTGCGCTCAACCATCTTCAGCTAAGCTCAGAAATTTCTGCTGGGATTTTCTCCTCCAAAGACCAGTTTTACTCTGAGGCACCACTGCTAAGCAGAGCAGCAGAGGCCATTTCAAATAAAAAAGGCACTTTAATACCTCAGCTACATTTTTTTAGACCATATCTGAGCTCTTTAGAAAGTGAATCAAATAAAACTATTCCTCCTGTACTGCTCAGTATGAGGAAATCCTTGACATTTTCCAGTTCCAGCGTCCCGTATCAACTGGGGAATGCCCTGATACAATTAGCGGGAAGTTTAATCTTAGGGAGTCACAAGGAGATGGAAAAAGCAGGTCACATGGGCCAAGAGAGAAAGAGAGAGAGAAACTAGGGAAGGCTCTTTAGACTATTAATAACACAATTTCATCTGAGTGCAGATCAGCTGATAGTTACTACACTAGATTCTAACAGCTTTGTCTTAAGATGAGAATGGGAAATTCCACCAAACTGGGAAAATCCTAACTTTTGCAGATGTTTTAGATGTTTTTCCCCCTAATTAGCATCCACTAAAGGCAGATCAATCAAGTTACATATCAGTAACAATGCACCTAAAACACGAACAAGTAAAGGTTCCTATGATTCAGATATATATGGGCTTGCAAACAAAATCCTGAAGCGGATATTAAAATTTGAAATTTTAATGGAATTAAAGAATTAGTCTAGAGGACCATCCAGTGTAATATCTGATCCATAAGTGACCGAGATGTGACAGTCTAATAGGGAAGAGAGGAAAACCTGGCAACATATACTCTTCCAAATACCAAGAATCAAACAATCAAGGTACTTAATCTGTTCTAGAGCTCAAGACTACTCATATAATAGTGCCATTTCTGAAGTACTGTTCAAGTGAGCAGGATGAAGGGCCTTCAGAGGAAGCCGTGTGAGGAGTGGCTGAGGGCACTGGGTCTGTTCAGCCTGGAGAGGAGGAGACTGAGGGGAGACTTCATTGCAGTTACAACTTCCTTGTGAGGGGAAGAGGAGGGGCAGGCACTGATCTCTTCTCTGTGGTGGCCAGTGACAGAACCCGAGGGAATGGCCTGAAGTTGTGTCGGGAGGTTTAGGTTGGATATTAGAAAAATGTTCTTCACCCTGAGGGTGGTTGGGCACTGAACAGGCTCCCCAGGGCAGTGGTCACAGCACCAAGCCTGACAAAGTTCAAGAAGCATTTGGACAATGCTCTCAGTCACATGCTGTGACTCTTGGGGTGTTCTGTGCAGGGCCATGAGTTGGACTTGATGATCCTTATGTTTCCCTTCCAACTCAGCATATTCTGTGATTCTGTGTGTGATTTTTTTTTCTTAATTAAAAATCTCATTCACATTCCAAGCTGCCAATCCAGCATTATTCAACAGAAACTTAATTAACATAGTAGCCTCTAAGAGTGAAGTTCACTTTCCTAGTAAGTTTACTTTCTATTCTAGCAATATTTTATTATTTTAATTTCCTGATCACTATGCTGCAAGGACCACCAGTTTTGCCCCTTTAAGAGACAGGAACTTTATTTTAGTACCCTTCATATTGGTTAGCTAATGATTCACATAATTTTGCTGTTGACTTTCGACCAGCATGGAACAAACTAACTTATGATGCTCTTTGACATCCATCTCAGATATACTGTGTAATTTACATCTCAACTTTAAAACTACCAAGTAAAATACCAACCACATCTATTTCATTTTCTCCATCCACCACTTTTACAGAGTAATATTTATTATATAGGTACTTATAATGGACAACAATTGCTATTTATTTGGCAGTCCATTATCAGTTGACTCTAACTTCAGGCTACATTTAAGGATAAATTTGTCACTGCAATATATATGGCATATTATTTTGACAATTGCTTTTTCAGATGAATATATGTGAGAATCTAAGGAAGAACAACACAGTGACTTGGAATCTGATGAGAGTTCTGGGTCCTGCTCTTAAATGCAAAGAAATGTTCCTCACATAATTACAGCAAGTTAGTTGTCAGCATTTTGTATGCAACTGATTTAATCCTACCTAAAGCCAAATGCACAGCCAGATGGGCAAAAAATATGGGGCGCCCTTCTCAGAGTCATGGGCAGGATGCAGAGAATGAAATTAGGTCTGCTCTTAGTCATCCGCACCCCAAAACTTCACTGCCCATTATTCAACAGCTCCTTATTCATGGGTGGCGATTACTACATTTCCATGGCATAAACCTCCTCTTCCCCGTCACACCCTGAGCTGTTTTTCTCATCCAGGGAATAAACCACAAGCAGGTTGCTTTGCTGCTTTTCTGGTTTCAACAGTACCTTATTTTGTAATGCATTATATAATTATCACTTCTTTCTGACTGTTCCCGTAATAATTTTCCAGTTACAAAAAATTTTTAAACATTTTCCATAACAAGTTTATGGCACATTAAGTAGAACAAAAAAAAAAAAAAAAAGAGGAGAAAGCATGATAGGAAACAAGTAATTCCTCAAGTGCTAAAGATCCTAACTGTTTTCTTTCCACTGAAAAATATTTTAAAATAAAGCTTGCTTTGCAGAAATAAAAACTAGTCCCCAGACACATGCAAAGACATTTTTGTACCTGCAGTCCTTATGCTAGTTTTTCCAGGTGCTTTCTTTGTCCTCCTGTAGGCTTGTATGTTGTTTTTTGGCTTGCATCAGCACATTAAAGCATATGGCACCCTCCTCAGAATAAAACCCAGGGTGATTTAACTCTTCCTTTGCTCTTCCAATTACTCTATTTCCAAACACCAGCCAAATGACCAATCAGTGCCTAGAAAAATAGAATATCAGGTGATGATTTGCTTACAAACCTCTGTGGAGGTAGTAGGTATATTTTTAAACAAAAGCAAATAAATACAGGAAACAAATTGCATACGTGTCTTTCATATAGAGTTGAAGTACCAGGATGACAAGATTTGGGAGAGCCTGATCCAGTGAATTCATATCTCAAAACTGCTGGCTGTCAAAACAGTGTGTATGTGTTAATTAGGACCTCTCTGGTGTTATTTTTAATCTCAACATACCTGCAGTTAAATGCCAGGTGGAGATCATACAACTGTGTGCAGTTGCAATTTCTGTTCCAGTTTTCACAGGTATTTGGTTCATCTGAATTTGCGTAAATATATTGTGTTCATAAAAACATGAAAGATTGCTAGACTAGAGTAAGAGTTCTAAAGAATCATTTCTTTACACATTTTATGAGTATTTTAAGATTAATCCAAAGCCCCAAAAGTTCCCATTTGCTGCAGCAAGAGCTACGTTTGCAACCTTGAGAGTAAAACTAAAGGCAAGCCAACAAGCTGAGGCATGTTACTCCTTACGTGCTGGTTCTGGTGATCCTGTAAGAGCAGCATTAATAACTGAGAACTTATTAATTCGGCTGCCTCTGCCTGCTGTGCCGCTGAGCAATCCTCCTACTTCGTAGCTCCACACTCACATCACAGGAATGTTCACAGTACTAGCAGTAGATCAGACTACCCCTAAAGACAGCAGTGGTCTGCTGGCCTTCCAGCTTGCACAACTCAGTTTTCCAGAGAAGGAGGAGACACTTTTAAGCAATTTAAACGAAGGGAATCAGTGTTTCTAAACAAGCACCAAACTTCGGGAATTCCCTGATGTTCGGTTTCCACACAGTAACTTCCTAGCTTCAAGCCAGTCAAGAGCTGTTTCACAAGTACTTAGGCTGAGATTTACCTGAAATTGAGAATTAAGACAGGCACTGCCTGTATTCTTCTTGAGCTGTGACTACAGTAAACAGACAGAATTTTTTTTGTTGTAGAATAGTTGTCAGTAAAACAACAAGGCCACAACAGTATTTAAAAATCAATGCCTGTGTTGTTCTTACAGCCATTTTAAGAAAAGATGCATTTTTTTAATAAACCTAGCTCTGCTTCACTTCAATTTTTATATTTTCAAGTGACAGGGGTATATCACTGTCCATTTATGCTCAGATCATGTGGACAGTATGCCGGCGGGATTTTTTTTCAATTTACCCAGAGGGATTTCTTTTTCAGTTCTGTTTTCTGTCAAAACACTACTGCAGGCTTAATGTTTCATTAACAAGAAATTCTGTTTCTCCTTCTAAGTGGCACACACATCGGCATGCACTCACACAGACACAGCTCTCTATTATAAATGTTTCCAATAAAATTATACATACAGAGAAGTAGATAAAATTCCGATTGCTTCATTTTAGGTAAAAAACTCTAGTTAAGAAGTTTCCAGAAATTCAGTGAAAATACCTTGGACCATATAGTTATAACAAAACTAATTTTGAAATAGACAACATGATAATAGACAACCTCATGTTTTTATCATATCACCATTTAGAGCTTACTATTTATGATTTATTTATTGTGATAGAAAGCTGTTTTTTCATACAATGTAGTTTGTATAACACAAAGAAATATTTGGACTTTGTTTATGGAGTTATTCTGAACCGATTTAAGGATGGTTTTTGCAAGGAAAAACAACCTGGAAAGTCCGTTGAGAAAGAGGAGTTTTCCTTAGTGCGCATTCTTCAATTCAGTATTGGAAAAAAAAGAGTACTGGTTTGCTAAATTGCTCTGTTTCTCAGATAGTATGTGCACAAATAATACTGGCATGGCAGACAAGCCCTGTATTTATTCAGGTTATTTTCTGCCTGTAGACAGACAGATCAAAGTCATTCAGCCTCACATTCTCCAAGCTTACTCAGAAGATAACCAGGCACACTTGGAAAAGACAAGACAGTTAACTGACTCAGTGAAAATTATCAGATTTCCAAAAATTGTCTCCCTGATGTAATAGAAATGTCTTTAAAAGAACAAATGAGTCATGTTGCTATAGCAGGACAACGTTTGCGTGCATTGTAGCTATGCAGTATAATCATGGAAAACTTTGTGACAGGGGGATAATCATTCTCATGTAACTCATGCCTGCAGACCTTCCTATTATCTCAGTCTAGCTCCTCACATTCCGTGACTTCTCTTGGCTTTACTTGCTGTGAACTACCACACACAGTATGTGACACGTTCCTTCACTAGGACACATCTCATCTCTGGCCAGGATTATTCCACACAGAAAGACAGATAGTGAAGCCACAGTATGCTGGAATTCCTTTGGCACTTTCAAATGTTAACTTCTCTGTTGCTGTGCTTAACAAAGAAATGTCTGTACAAAGTGGTATCAATCATTTAGAAGACAACATTTTCAGCTTCTCCAGTTAAGTATTATGACAGAAAGGAAGACAATGAGATATTTACATCCTGCTTTTGCAGGAGACATCAATTCTCTCAAAGAAAAATATTGCTGGCAGGATGGTTATGTCTACTTTCACTGATAAATGTTTGACCCTTCCTTTCTCTGAGACTTGAAAAGGCAGAGCACTTACTCATTGTTAGACAGCAAAACCAAGAAATGTAAAGCTACAAAGAACCAGGCCAAAAGAAACTCATATAAACCAGGAAGGCTTCAGGAGTGTCTCAGCTCAAGGCTGTGACTACCAAGGATTTTCTCTCAGCATTTTGATTCCATGTAGACCTATAGACGTGTCAGTGAAATGATTTTGGTTTCTGCTACTGAACATGCTGAGAAAGTCCAATTGCAAAATTCACTAAGATCACAAGAACTAGAAAGTTAGCAGATTTCTTATGATTGATGGGAAATATTAATTACTGTCCACACAATACTTAGTGGTAGTAAGATAATTTTTATTTATAGGAAGTAATAAATAAAAAGGCATAGGCTTACTCCTGAGAACCATGACTCCAGGTTGTCCTTGCACATTAGCCTCTCTGTCTGTCTTTGCTTTTGAATGGTGTGTTCCTGGCTATGCACTGGCTCATTTTCATGTTATGGTAAAGATAACCAGGTGCTAGTTTACCTTCTGGTCAATCTATGGCTCTTTTACTGAAAGGACGAACCTTTGTCAGAAGCAAGCACTGATCCAAGGTCTCCTGCTGTCTGAGCAAGTCTAAGTGTCAGACTTCCTTTCAGAGGAATGCATGCTAAAAACACCACCACCACTGAGCCAGAATCCTGATGGACAGGGCAAATGGGCCTCTGAACTCAGAACTTTTACCAGGAATTTCAGGTTTCCATATGCCTCAAGTAAAGACTAAAGTAGAATTCCAAGCCCAGGAAAATAGACAAGATTTAAGCATTACTTCTGTACTGGCCTCTATCATTCTACCTTGAACAACGAGACTGGCTTTCAGCCCAGTTCTCCATGTATTGCAAGATGCTTAACATCCATATGCTCCTTTTTTCATCTGAGGCTTCTGTCATTTGCTTCCAAGATTTTCAGTAATTTCGACAACCCAAAAGACTAAGAAATCCCAGGGCATGAATTAGGAATATAAAGTATGCAACAAAGTTTCTCTCTCCCTTCTGAAAGAAACAGTGAATTGAATTTCCTTGTTTGGAAGCCCATATTCTCTCAAAATCTGTAATCCAGAATGTTGCAAGTCAAGAGATGTGTCATTTGCCTCTTCATAATATTCAGATGCTGGATGCCAAGAAAAAATACTTCTGCATTCAAAGTTCACCAGACAAGACCATTACAGTTATAATAAGAACCTGATGAAAACCTGTATTCTTCCATTATGTGCAGCTATCATTTACTCCACAGGATTTCACCGGAATGAGAAACCTCCTTACACGTGCGTCTGATCACAGTGTGAGGAGCATCACATCCTGTTTTCATGACGAGTGGGTTCTTCCTCTTTATGTCTCTGAGAAGGACAAAAAAAGAGGTTTCTGAGCTTTGTCAGCTGCCATGCAATACTCTGTTTCCTTCTTCTATGTACACATTTACTGGCAATTTCAAGTGAGAAATCAAATAATGGTGCTATAGTGTAATCTGCTGATTATGATCTACTATGGCAGCAAAACCCACAACAGCAAATGTTGCATTACTGTCCATGTCTGAAAAGTAGGTGAACTGAGGCAGCACATTTCAGCCTGAAAATGAGTTCTGTTTTTTAAAATGCAGCTAGTCCAGCATGACATTAAACCAGTGGATGTATTACCTCATGTCTCTTTCTTTGCCCATGTTAATACTGAGCTGCGGTCAGCATTGCAAATACTTTCAAAGCAGACGGGACATGCATGAAGAGGAACTATTAATGTTCTACTTTCTTTGCTTGTAGCAAAACTTCTTGATTTCACTCAGCTTGCCTAACTTTCTTACCATGCCAGGCTGAGATTTTGCCTTTCAGAAAGAAAAAAAAAACATTCTTCCAGAAGTCTTTAGAAAGGTCTCCAGATGAACAGAACAAACATCAAAATAAAAGATCCTAAAAATTACTTTACACAAGAGATCTTACAGTAACTGATCTGTTGAGTTTGACGTTGTCAAGAGATGATTTGTCCTGTGTACTGGGCAATTTATAGTCTAGATCACCAGGCATGAACACTACAATTTGCTGAACTGTTAAAGACCAAATCCAAATCTAGATGACAATCCAAATAATTTCTGGACAAAAAGAATGGTGTTCTAAAGAGTTTTTGCCATTCAAACTAGTAGTTGTAATAATTCCATTTTATCTTATACAATGCCAGACATTTACATAGTTAAATTTTGGAATGAGACATCACAGCTGTATGGGTTTACTCTGAAAAAAAGTGTATTTTAAAGATACTACAGCATAGGCTGAAGTGTGAGCTAGAAACTTGTAAAAGGTATGTATTAAAAAGGCGAAAGAAACTTCTGTAGGAGATGAAACCATCAAACCATAAGAAATGGAAAATTCAGTTGCTGAACATAAAGTTTGATTCTCAGAGTTTGTTTCTCAGAGTCAGATGCATTTAGGGAAATATGTTTTTCACCTTTGGAAGAAATTTATAGAAGAAATTCCCTGAAGTGGAAAGAAAGCCACACACCTCAGAACTAATCAGGGGAGTTAGCTAAGCAAATTTCATTAGTTATCAGACTGTTTTGGATAATTCAGTCTCATGAGCCAGGGTGTAATCACTGGAAAATTCCCACCCTCTCCCCACCTCCATGTAAAACTTTGAACAGATTCCTCATGCATCTTGTTCCTGTTTTACTTTAGCTCATCTATCATACCACACTACTGAAAACAGGACACAGAGGTGAACTGTTATGTCCCAGGTTAAATTGCTAGACTGTAAAAAAGTGTCTGGAGTTCCCATCCTAGTGAACATAAGCTCTCTGCACCTGAATACTTTTGTACTCAGAACTGACTTAATGTAACAAAAGACACTTAAGATAACTTAATTCACCTCTATTCTCAGAGACTGGGAGCCTCAAAAGAAACTAGACAGAATACTGGTCTGGAACCATGTAGGTGAAGGTCACCCCCAGGTTTTGATCAGGCTGTAGAACTGCTGCAGACACCAGGCAGGTCATTGCATCAGGCTTTTAACTGGCACCACGGCCGAGCTGCAACACAGTGGAAGGCCATAACCATTTCTTGCTGGTCAGAATTAGAAAAACAGTACCTTGAATAAGAAGAGCTTTGCAGTTCTGCAAACAGGCCCAGTTGTCAGAAACCAGACAGGTGTCAGAAGAGAAGGTAGTGGAGGGAGCATAAAACAATAACCACAGACTTGTCACATCAGCTAGATAGGAAAAGAGCTGAAGATGCTGTAGGGTTACTGTGGTGAACTTCAAGGCAACTGCAGCCACAGCAAGTTGAAAAAACTTGTTTGTCTTGTATCTGTTAATGGGCTCGAGAGAAGGAGGGTGTAGGCATGAACTTTGGGACTCTGCAACTTTCACATTTATATTTGAAAATCTGTAATCAAAAAGATACCTTGAAACATTTGGTTTCATAAAAACGTTGCCTTAATATCTGAAAATCAATCAAGGAAAAACACTGCTCTGACTGTGGTGTTGGATACTAATGTACTAAAGTGTATTAAAAAAAAATAATTATCCTACTGTAGACTAAATTCACCCTGACAAATAAATATGGCAAAGAAAACAATGAGGACTGTAAAGTAGATGCATTATTAGAAATATCTTTTCCAAAGCACACTTGTGATATTAGATCACTACAGCAGATTTCTGAAAAACATGTCAGCTGTGGCAGCAGTCCTTACGAAGGGAGAAAAGAACATGTCCTGGTTTGAGTTGGGATAGAATAATTTTCTTTTAATAACTGGTACAGGTCTGTGTTTTGGATTCAGGAGATGCCAATAACAGACTGATCTTTTAGTTGTTTCTAAATAGTGGTACCATAAGTCGAGACAACATTAAAGACTGATATTCAGGAATTATGGACACAACTTGAGGAAGATCTTTTTGCATTACAGCTCCTTGCCACACTCATTGCCTTGTTCTTGAAGAGGTAATAGCTGTTCAGGAAAAAGATGAACTCCTACTATAATGTCCTGAAAGTGGATTTGGATTTATTTTGCCTTTTTACAGAGATAGTGCACTTGGCAACTCACTGTATTTCTTCTTTCTCAAGACACTTCTGTGTGGCCTAATATTTCTCAAATGAGCTTTTTTGAACCTAAAACCTAGAAAGGCAGAAAGTAACAGCATCTTGAGTTTGCTATACCACTGGCTTTTAGAAAAGAGATCTAATGCAGAGATAAAATTAAAACTGTTCTAGTACACTAAGTATAAACAGGAAATTAGGGTAAAAATACCCTCATTTGTTAAGTGAAAAGATGACTACACTATAAATGGATCTCTAAGACTAAACTGGCCCTCTATTAAAAAAGCATATAAGAAATGAATACAAGTGTAATTTTAAAAGGCTGTGTAAAAGATGAGCTGCAAGGCTAACATTCTAGTAGGAAAAAATATTAAGAAAATATTGGAACTAACAGAGGATGATCTGGAATTGGGAATGCATTTTTTATTTTGGTAAAGCTGCAGCAAAGGAGGTTGCACGTGGAAGCCACAGTGCATTGAGGTCTTCAAAAGCTGCACCAAAAAGTGATTCATTACTGGGAGCAGTCTCACAGGCCCTGAAAATGGTGGGCAGAGCCAGATTCTGCTGAAAGGGCTTGTTGACACTCCCAGGCAAGGCAAGTGATGGACCAGGTACAGAGCCTATCCAGGTTGTCCAGTCAGGAGCAGAAGACAAAGCCAGATGCAAGGCTATCATATACATCCAAAGGGTCTGTTCCAGCAGACAAGCTGGCTACAGCCAAAGTATGATGCCTGTAATTCACTTTCCTTAACAAATGGCTTTCTGCAGTCTGAGAAGCTTCATGAAGAGTCTGTTTCTTAATATGCATGCTTCTGGAGCTATTTCTCCAGGTAAGGATTTTGCTCCAAGTAACATGCCCAGCAGGATTATTTTCTGCATCTTTTCTCTGTACTGACTTCTTAAGTCAAACTTAGGCTGTTCCAAGGAAGTGTAGATGCTCAGAAATCTTCTATAAGGACTCTGAAAAGGGTGGTTTTCCTTAAGAGCTTTTTTTCTGGGCACATTTAAAAGCATAATGTCTCTTGATAAAGCTCTCTAAGGTCTTCAGCAATATTGCATTTATGATTTACCATGGTGCCTTTGGAGTTACTGTGTCATCACATAACCATAAGATCTATCCAGCAAAATGCTTATGGATGCCAAAACAGAGGAAAAACAGAAAACTGCCCCGAGGAAAGAAGGTAAGGAAAGAGATATGGGAAAAGAAGATGAGGCAGTCTAAAAAATAAAACACTGGGTACACAAGGCTTGCTGGAACTGGAAAGGTCGGCAACAGGTATGACAGGTAGATTCTGCAAAGCAATCTGCAAACAGAGGCCTTGTGGCTAGTTCCATACAAATAAAAAATTAACTACCAAAGAACCATTCTCTGGTTGCTTTCAGTAGAAATGTGCCCCTTGTTCTGGCTTTTCTACGCGTGACTTCAATGACCCTTGAGTAGAAGACAGAGTTGATAGCTCTTACCTTGTTTTAGTTGCAGTCAACAATCACAGTGCTGTGGTTGACCACCATATGTTTCCCCAGCAGGCACAGCAAAGCAAGCTTCTGTTCTTTCTGGAGTCTATGAAAACTGCAGGGAAGGGCCGGGTGTTTGTAGGTCATAGTGCATTTGTGTTGTTGGAAATTGGAAATTGCTAGCACGCCACCAAACACACTGGCATATTATAACAAATCTGCTGCTGAGACAAGAGCAATGACAGCACTTTTCTTTCCTAAAAACAAACCGGAAATAATTTTTCTGTGAGATGCAGTAACACTGTAGTAAACAGTAAAGATAAGGCATATTATTTATGAAGCACAATGGTACTTTTCTCCAGAAGATATAGTAGTGTTTACCCATTTTCTAATACACTGCTGTTTTTATTTTAGCTTACTCACTGCTGTAGGAATTCATCTGCTGTGTTAAGGATAACAGTTAGTTTGGTGGTTTGGCAGGGGGTCTAAATGTCAAGGATGGAAATCCTGACTTTCTTAAAGTTTCAGGATAGCAAATATTATATTCTATTATGTGCTGGACATAAAAAAAAGGCCAGTGGAAAATGCAGGTCACAATAAGAGGCAAATTTTTTTCCAAATCTAGGGGACAGTTCTATTACAGGCTTTGATTCCTGTTTCTTTCTCTCCACACCAGAACTTGAAAATTTATGAGTGATGTATCTAATATCTATGCCCATACTTCATTGCAAATGACTCTCATTTTCCAACCATTCTTTTCTGCATCACTCCATCTGTTATAAGGTAATACAGGAAATTAGTATGTGGATTTTTTTAAACAGACTTCGGTATCAGCAATTCTCTTCCTCCTATGTCATTCTGTTTTCTGTCCCTAGTGTAGGCATATTTAGACAGTTTTCCACACCCCTTGAGCACTCCAGAAAACAGATCTTACTTTATAGTAAACTAAACCGAGTTTGCTTGATGAAGTAGGTGCTAGAGAATATTTTAACATCAAAATACGAGCATACGCCCACTTAAAATTCTGGCAGATTAATGATCAACAATACACTGTTGAAATGCAACCTGGAAAGTTACAATGGTTTCCAAAGTTCCAGAAAGAATGACTGATACCCCCACTGGAATTTAATCAGCCTACCTTAGGGATGACATATAATAACATGTACTTACCATTTTTTTCTCAAGTACCCGCCTTACTGCTAATAATTCTGAAAAATTGTCTTCTCTGTAAAATACAGATTATTTTTTCTTCCAGCTAGAGAGCAATAGAAATTTTATAAAAGAATCTGCCATACAGGGTGTATGAATTGAATAAAATGGCTGGAGAAGGTAAAAACAGAAAATCTTTGAAGTACAGTGTTCTCATGGTGAATACACAAATGGACAGCAAACAACTTCTGCCTTGGTTCACCAGGCGTGCTCTGCTTCCCACAGTGCCAGGCATTTGACCTGCATCTCCACTTTTGATATCCACCTAATTCTCTCTGCTAGGAAATTCCATAACCCTCTTAACATGGTCTCCCTTCTGTAACCTCTTGTCTCACCTGTGAGCATGTACTCCCCCTCCAGACAATTTGTCTTCCTTGGAATATAATAGGTATTGCATTCTCATCTGTTCTAAAAATCAGACCAAATTACAGATTTAATTACGTTACTTTGAATTACAATGATGTTAATTAATTGTTCATTCTTTTTCTAAGTAATCAGCTGGAATGGTACTGGGGAAAATCCAGTGTACGGCCTTTTATTTTCCTTGCAATTCATTTTCCTTGGTGTTTTAAGATCAAAGGCATTGGTTTGATGATGCTCTTGGTTCAAGACAACAAAGCAGGTGTGTTGTAGTCAGCACTAGCATGTACACGCATCTCTTGCTTTTTTCCCTGACTGTTTTCCTACCGCAGTGTCAGCCTACTATTCATTAAACAAAGGTTTTATTGTGTACATGCAAAGTATTTAGAAGATGCCTACCTAATTATTCTTAGGCTTTGGAAAGTGATGTATGCTGGAAAAAGCCTGTATACTTACAGAAGGATTTTTGTCTTTTGTTATGTCTGAGTTGAGGGCTTTTTCATTTAAAAAAAATCAAAGAATGCATACACAAAAAGTAACTATATTTCATATTAATTTACTATGTAATGCACTTATACTGAAGAGCAGTATTTAATTTTAATTTTTATTTCTACTTTAAATACTCAGTAAAGGAGTCCAATTGTCTTGTTGGCTGGATGTGTTCAATACGAAGTCGGAGCATGTTTCTAATTTATGGTTTCCATGCATCTTACCCAATTTTAGTAGCAGTTATGTGTTTTTCAGTTCCTGATTTTCAAAAATTTCTGTATTTTCTTTAACATGCCTCAGTAAATCACTTGGTAAGCACGTGGTTAGCAGGCAGACCTTGGAAATCTGGAGTGATACTATGTTTGAAGTCTGGAGTTTCCTGGGCACCCAAACTTAAAACTCAACAGTCATCTGTATACATCTAGTTTTATGCCAGGACTTACTAGACAGAACTTTCCCCCTCTTTGATTCATGATCCAAATCTCCAAATTATAGATAACAGTAGTTGATGCTGAAGATTGGATCAGATTTAATCAAAAGTGAAGACAAAAGTGTCTCTTTCATTCTATTTCATTGAAGTTCAGTTCACTGCTAAAAATTATCTGAAACCTATCAGAAAGATAACAAAATTAAGCTGTTCTCCAGCAAGTGCTTTGTTTCCCAGTTTGAGAGTAGCTTGCAAGATGACTCCTTGCCTTTTGCAGTGAAAGTACAAAGGAAAGGTCCTGTCAAAAAAACCAGTCATTTAATTAAAAAGAAAAATCATTTAAGTTCATTCTCTAGGGAAACAAGCAACAGCAAGTCAAAACCTAGCAGTGGTTTCTCTCCATACTTACATGTGATATAACACAGCAATGAGAGTTTGTTGTTTAAATGCAAACTTCAGTGTTATTTTAGACACCTTTGGGTATCCCACCTAGGCTCTCCTTCCACTTCTGAAGGATATCTATTAGCTATTGTCCTCTATTCTTTTAGCTTTTTCATCCTTTTTTAAAAAACAAACAAACAAACAAAAAACAAACAGATATAAAGGGCCACTGTAATCCCAACATGGGACTTGAGGGGTAAAAAAACCCAAAACAAAACAGTAAAAGAAAATTATAAACCATGCTGGCTTCAACAATGTTGTATATTATATATCTCTCAGTGAACAGTCTTTAACCAGGTGATTTGACAACAGTCACAGGTACCCTACTCTGAAATGTGAAACATATTGTGTTATTAATGAGTCCTGCTTCAGTGAGTCTCTAAGAATTAAACCAGTTTACAGATAGACAAAGGAATTCTTTTGAAGGAGTGGCAAATCCTGCTGGATTACATCAACAGTTTAAAAAGGAGGAAATAAAGTAATCTTAATACTTCCTCTTGCTTCACAGGCTTTCAGTAGCTAGCTCAAAATAAACCATTCGAAGAGCTTCCTGACTAGGCAAATGAATAAAACTGTCACACACACATAGAAAATAATCACGAATTTTACTTAGAGCTGCTGCTTTACTCCCTTTGCAGAATCTGATAAAAAGTGAAGATAAATATCAACCAGTTTCTGTCACGGTGCTTGTAAGCACAGAAGATAGCTTCAAGGAGAAGATCATCTCAATCACAGTCAGAGTAAGCTCAACACCAGGATTACCCACTCTTCACCTTTATGATAGTGGAGATATTGTTATAATTTAAGATAGAGTACTGAAATCATCACAAGGTAAGCAAAAATCTAAGTCTCTGATAAAATTTCTCTCACTTTTAATTTCTGGAATCTTTATATAATGTCACCAAGTAGCTGAACTAGATTATAGGTTGGAAAAGATCCTTAAGATCATCAAGTCCAACTGTACACCTACCACTGCCAAGTCCAGCATTAAACCATGTCCTTAAGTGCCACTTCTGTGTGTCTTTTAATACCTCCAGGTGAGTCAACTACTTCCCTGGGCAGCCTGTTCCAGTGCTTGACAGCATGGATGGAACTCCTTTCACCACTACCCTCTGGGCCTGGCCATCCAGCCAGTTTTCGTTACGTGGCAAACACCCATCCAAGCCATGGGCTATCAGTTTCCCCGTGAGAATGCTGTGGGAAACAGTGTGAAAGGTTTTACTGAAGTGCATGTAGACAACATCCACAGCCTTTCCTCCTCCACTAAGTGGGTCACCTTTTCACAGAAGGAGATCAGGTCAGTCAAGCAGGACCTGCCTTTCACAAACCCATGCTGGCTGGGCCTGATCCCCTGGCTGTCTTCCATGTGCCACATGATGACACTCAGGATGGGCTGCTCAAGGACCTTCCCCGGCACCGAGGTCAGGCTGGCAGGCCTGTAGTTCCCTGGATCCTCCTTCCAGTTCCACTTTCACTGACTTCCAGTCACCTGGGACCTCCCAAGTGAGCCAGGACTGCTGGCAATTTTTTGTCAGTTGCTTCAGCTTTCTGCTGTGTGGTCTGTTTTTATCTTTGTCTTCTCACAATTTGACTACTTGAAAGACAGGAGACTGAGTGCCAGGAGACCTCAGACAAATGAACACAAAGGGCTGCTTTGCTGACATTTCACAGTACCACTGGAAGCCAAAGGCAGATTTTTAAGGTGTACTTGGAGCTGCTATCCTAATCTTTCCACTCTCTTGGCACCTCTGTGGACAGTCCCAGTACTATTTTAATTTCAGACTATTTTCTGTATTCTGTATTTTCTACTTTCATTTCAGAATTCTGTATTCTATTTGCATGTGAGCAAGAAAACAGTTGCTAAGGAAAGGATAAACAGAAACTCATAAAAATTTTAACTCTTTCTGAGAAAGTTTACTCCTCACATGTTTCAAAAGAAGTTGAAGTTTACTCTCAAGTTCAAATATGCTCTCATTGTAAAAAGGTCTGTTTGTATAAGGATGTCAGAGATACTGTAAGTTCTTAGCAATTCAGGTGAGGTGAGTCAAGGCTTTCTGGGATTGTTGGAAAAACTGATTAAGCGTTGCCAGATAAGAAATTCTTCAAATTACTTAACTGACACATAAATGACCTCCTATTTTAAAAGTGGAGGTCAGTACTAAAATAATCTTTATTCATACACTTTATTATTTATATAAATGGATATCTAAAACAAAATGTGCAATTGAATATCTTTGAAATGTTCACAGGAATTCTAATGAAAACATTTTTATGTACAGATATAATCCACAACATCACTGTGTTTATAAATGTTTTGGTAAACTAGGCCACCAATTCTTTCAGTACATTGAAAATAATTTTAAGTGGGGGAAAAAAAAAAAAAGAAAATTGAGTAAAATCAGGTATTATTTTTGGTTGAGAGCCTACAAAAAGACCATCTTCACAGTTCCTACCATTGGTGACATGCACTTACTCCAGAAAACTTACCTTGCAGCTGCATACCTCAAGCAAAGAAAATTGCAATCTATAATTGTTCAATATACACTTCACTAATAAAACTTTCACCAAGCATTCTAAATGACCACTAAAATAATGGCAAATCACATGAAAACACTTATTTTTAATACCATAAAACCTTCAGAAGAAACCCCTAAAACTTCCTGAGTCAAAAGAACACATTCTAGAGTTTTTAATTAGAACTTGTGGTTGGTATGGGAAAAAAATTGTCACTTAACAGGACAAAGCTGCATCTTTTTGTGTTTAATTAATCTGAAAACTGAAAAAAAAACTCCAAAACAAACACTCCCCCACCCCCTCAGTCTTTGGGTATGCAAGAATCCAGAGTTCTTTTGTCACTGAGTTCTCTACAGAGTTACTGTTTTCCTGTTCTAATCTCTCTTGCTTTCTGCCACTACTAACGCAAACTGATCTCAGTGGAGCAAACACTATGGCTATTCAGTAGGGTGTTTTTGTTTGATTGGTTGGATTTTTATTTCGTTTGTTTGCTCTCGTTGTTTTAAAGATGGCATTTCCTGTAGCATTGATGCCTGCCTAGTCAATTCTGAAATTAAATCGGCAATTAGCATCCATGACTAGTTTGATTTAAATCGTATTCACATGCACTACTGAGCTGGATACAGTGCGCAATCACCACATTAAATGGCTCTAAAATTAAATCAGACTCAGGTTTAGAAAAGCGCAGAGGAAAATAATGGCCTAGCTTATGCCTAAATCAGTTCTAACACCATGCCCTTTCTAGAATATCCCTTTCTGCACTGTCAGATTTATTAACAAGTTTAGTAAAGCACTCTGCAACAATAGCAGGTGTTACTTGGTTAGTTGATTTTTATTATTTAACAAAAACAAATGCTTTAAACCTCTCCAAGCGCACTGGACAAACTATTTTCGCAGAACTCCTTCTACCACCACATCCCCCAACACGCCATGCTGAGGCACACAGAAGGGAAGGCTGCGTTCTCACACAAAGATTGCTTCATAGATCTTCAGGGTCTCTCTCTTAGCCAAGAGTATTTGCTCCCAGCCATCATTGCACCTGTCTCATCCCTTGTGTTTGAGCAACAGATGCAATGTTGCAATTACTTTCTTCAAATGTAATCAGGGCAGGGTTTTCTTAGGCCTCCCCCAGTGTTGTACCTATACACACATACACTGACACACACACACATTAAAGCAGAAATGTTGAAGTCTTAGCAGGGGAATTCAGAAGCCTGCCTCTGTTCACCCCGTGGCCTGAATCTGAAAGGCTTTAACAGGCACGGCTGAGACAGCTGGCCCTCTTTACCAGTCCATCTCCCCACATACAGAGATTATACACTGGCACACACACACTCCCAAAAGGACATACCTCCTTTAAAAGAAGGTCCAAGAAGTAAAATTCCCTTTCTTAAACACATTACAGAATATTAAAATTTTGAAGTATTATATTCTTCAGTTTGTCTACAAATTACAAAAAGACAATTAAATGGACAGAGATCATACTTATACTTTATGGCTTAAAGAAATCCAGACATTCCTTGATAATCAATAAAATAGATATAGTGCTATACAAAGAAAGCTGCTCAAGTACAGATGAAAAAGTTGACTTTCTTTTGACTTTTTTGCCCTGCACAATAGGAATTGTCTTCAAAATTTAAGATGTCTTCCTGCAACTGCTCAAATGTAGTCTTTGTCTAATATGCTTCTCTCTCCACTCAGATCACACTTAATATTTAAGCCATGTGAGTACTATTTGAGATATCCTGATAGGTCAATTTCAAGAATCACATTTCTTCTCCTTTACTAGGATTACCCATTCAATAAGAGGGCCTAGACCCTCTGTGGCCTCCATCTGCAGCTGTCAGATAGTTGAAGCCCATCAGATAGCATACAAATATATATGAATAGCAGCCAAGGAGGTACCTTAGAGCATTATTTAGATTAACTTTGCATATCCCAAAAAGTTTCTTCTGCTCCAGACTGGGAGTCACTCAGAATTGTTAGCCCTTGTTATGAGCTTAAGTAAGAGGCCACCTGCTTCGAACACTATGATAGCTATACTAGGTTCAAAAAAGGAATGTAGAAAGACTTCAAATCTACCTGAAAAAGCTGTGACTCTTCTACAGTCGCCAAATGGAAAATGCAAGATAAAATCTGATAAATTTCTGTCGGCACAACCAATTAACTTCTGAACTGATACCAAAATAACTGTACGTGACCTGTTTCTCTAGATATTCTTGGGGGGAGAGGGGAGGGAGAAATCAATGTTACTTTCATTTGAATCTGTGCAACGTGTGCACCATAAAGTGAATAGTAAAGGTGCTCTAGAATTCTAGCATGAGCAAGTGAGTAAGTAACGTATTGCACTCTGAATACTTGGTTGAAATTTACACTGTAAGCCAGAATTCTCAAACTTCTGAAGAGGGTAAGAAGAGTTCCTTTCCTGATCAACCAAGGAATCTGTTACAGTTCCTATTCTCCATGCAAGGAAGAGGAAATAGCATGCTACTGTCTGCTGAAACCTAGCAAAAATCAAATGGAGACTGGGACATGATACATCAAGTATGAGCATCTGCACAAGCAAACACCCCCCGATGGATATGTAACCTTGTAATTTATTTGGCAGAGAAGAAATTAAAAGTGCATCAATGTTGCAAAATGAAACACAGTAATTATCTGAAGATAGGCAACTGAAACAGGAATTAATTCATCACTAGATTAATGGAGAGTATCCTACAAGGTTCAACTGCTTGGATCCCTTGCAAAGTGAACAATGTGCTCTAATGAACATTACAGAGACAATGCAAAAATCATGAAACTGTAGCAGGCCTGCTGCTCTAACAATTCAGCATATTTTTCATACAACAGTGAACAGAAATAAAAATGTTCACAGCTTATCTAGGTCTAGCCCACAGGAGAGAAACGTCCAAGGTATAAAAGAGAATCTTCTCTTGATCTCTAATCTTTTAAGGAGATAAATAGTGGTATTCATTAACATAGCATGAATCATTTTCCTTAGAACAAATACTGAACAAACAGAAAAGTCTGTCATTTTCCAAATAGTTATTTCTCATAATGACACAAATGTTTAACTTGCCAGGTAGGACTATTATTATGGAGTGAGGGAAGAACAATATGGTTATTGTATCTGAATAATTATCTACTATGATACAAGTTAAAGCAAAATTGACGTAAAAGGGAAGGAGTACAAACTGAATTCAAGCAAACAACAATGCTTTTACCCTGATGCAGGTTAGGCAGACCTTATAAAGCAACTGTGCAAACTAGCCAGTCAAGCCTTCCAGTAAGTGATTTTCACCTCACTTTAATCAACACATGCAATTTCACCCAAATGTTAAGTTTCTGTGTTTCTTGGAACGCTTATAGGTTGGCATGTTTCTACACATCTCTAGCACGCTGCTGTGAACATCCTCCTGCTTGACTCAAGCACGACTACAAAGAAAGAAATCCCCAGAGGTTGTAAGTTTAAAATTTATGCTTAACTAAGAACATGTTGAAAGGTACTTTCAGCTCATCGGATATTTTTTTTGTTTACTCTCTTACAGATGCAATTGCCACACTGACTTAGAGGAAGCTGCTCTCTATGCCTTCAACATTTTAGGGACAAATGGAACAGAACATCATTGAATATGAGTCAGCAGTGTGCCCTGGCAGCCAAAAGGGCCAACTGTATCCTGGAATGCAGGGTACAGCATCAAGCAGGAAGATAAATTATAGAAATTTTATTTCATAAGGAATACATTGCATTAAAAAAAATCCCCCAAAGTCAAATATTCTCACAGTGTAATTAGGGATTAAAGTGGGACACACAGTTCAAGATTTGCCAACAATCACAAAGTCCAAAATAACTACCCTTTATTTTTTTCTTAATCATGCCTCCTGCGAAGGAAAATGATACAAAGATAGTAAGTATCCTAAAGGCACACATTTCCAGCTGATACTAGTATATTCCTTAGTTTTTTTCCAAGTTACTCAAGAAATTAGACGTCTTCATCATTTTTCTTGCTTAGAATAGGCAGAGAGAAGACATTTGAAAGAATAAAATATGAAAAGCTAAATTTTTCATCTGTGAAATTTTTAATTTGAGGCAGATTTGCATACAAATGATTCACTTCCTGGGACATTTTACCCCTTGTCCCTATCCCCAAATCATTAAGAGATATCAAACATTTAATTTTAATCCGTATGGGCAGCTACTTTTTGTCACTTCTGCTAAAGTGGAAGATGTTGTCAAAAAGTAAGATTACTCTCAATTAACGAGAACTGACTGCTATCAAATGCCTGAATTCCATACATTTCCTGCACAGGCTGAAGACTGACAAATCATATCCATTCCAACTGACAATGCTGGCAAGCAGGCAGGTGTAAAGAAATCGGAATTCAAACCTGCATTAGCCTTACTGAGATTTGCCCAATTCAAAAGTTACAAAGGTTTATTTAACCTGGAGAAGAGGCTGCATTGTCTACAGGGGAAACGTATTGGATGTACGAGTACCCACGCAAATGAGGCATGACAAACATTCCATACTTACATACAACAGCGCCTTCCAGTGGCTTCAAAAGCAAATGCATAACATCCTTACTCGCAGTATGTTAACACACACACATGCAAAACAAGAGCTGCACACATCAGCCATGCAGCCCTTACCTGTGGGAGCAGGACATCCAAACACTGAGGAGTGCACAGCACCACTAGGGCACCATGTACAAAAATGAGAAGTAGCATATCAGGTTTTAAATTTGTCTGCAAAATCTCTGGGTAGAGCAGGTCTAGCTATGCAAATGATGAGAGCTTCTTGTATGCTAAGTGTATAAACTGGGGGGGGGGGA
>WBMV01000007.1:84211-121636 GCA_013396655.1 Campylorhamphus procurvoides
CCAAAGGAATATGGAATTGACAAACATCTTTGAAAAAATTAACAGTTAATTTCAAATTGCAAATTAATCCTCAGCACCCAATCTTTAATATGCTTTATCAGTGATAAACACCTGGAAATTCAGAATGGATATGTCCATTACTGCACAATAAACTAAATCTGGTAATCAAAATCTCTCCCTACTGTCAGATCAATAATCCATAAAATTTATGATATTAGAATAAACTAGAAAAGGAAGCTCATTTAGCAAAAACTCCCAACTCAGTATTAACTAAAGGTTTTGTCTTGAATTATAACTTTTTACTTGCAGAGCTGTTGCCATAATTGACCTACAAATCATTACAGTACTTGCACAAACTAGAATAAGACAAAATCCCATAATTCTACTGACAATTTATATTCTCATGAGGTCCTGTAAACAGTTATTTCATAACAAGTACATACAATATGTCATTCCATATTTACATATAAGAAAAATACCAACCTACTTCTGTTAATTTAAACTTCTGGCCACTGGACTTGAGCCTCTGAATTACATTCCAATATACACTGATGATAAAACACTTTCTACTCCTATCTATATTCAAACCATGCAAAGAACAGCATTAACCAGCAAATATTCAGTGTGCAAAATTTTACCTTTCATACTGGGACCTCTATGAGAACACTGCTGGCACAATTAACTTGCTTTCTTTTCAATACTTTAAGGGGGCTTCTGAGAAGGATGGGAACAAACCTTTTAGCAGGGCCTGTTACAACAGGGCAAGGGCTAATGGTGTTCAACTGAAAGAGGGTAGATTCAAACTAAATATAAAGAAGAAGATTTTTACAATGAGGGCGGTGAAACACAGGAACAGGCTGTCCAGAGAGGCGGTAGGTGCCCCATCTCTGAAAACATTCAAGGTCAGTTGGACAGGGTTCTGAAAACGTCCCTGCTCATTGCAGGGGAAACTGGACTAGATGATCTTTAAGTCTCTTCCAACCCAAATTATTCTATTATTCCCTTTTAAATTCCATGAAGTTTTATTGAGTCTTTCTTTACAGATGAGATTGACTTTCCTATGCAAATATGTGCCATTGGTAGTAAGAGTTTAAAGAAATGCAGCATGTTAACTTTAAAATCTTTTAGCTTTACAGTATAAAACCTGGTCATTACAGAAGATTAGAAAGCATGAAACTTAGGTATTTCACATTAATTCATAATTGAAATATTTTTAACTGCCCATCTCCAGCTATTTACTCTCTATACAGAAAAACAATCCTAAGTATGTAATAGTTATCTATATTGTCAAAACAGGAAGCAATCTTCACCAAGTTCAACATAAGGCAAGTCGTATTGGATTCTCTATGTTGGCTTTCAAGGTCTCCAGAAACTTTGAAGCCAGTTCATCATCCACCACTCGACCATCACTTGAAAGAGTCACTGTCATGCGCTGATGGTGCTCAAGTTTCTCATTCCCTTCTTCATCTTCCACAATCTTGAGCTCTGGTCTTGCTCGGCCCACAGCTAGGATGCAGGCCTGAGGAGGGTTTATGACTGCAGTGAAACCACTGATGCCAAACATGCCCAGATTGGAGATACTGAATGAAAGAGAAAAGACTTATCAGTAACATCAGAAATTGCATATTCTCTAAATGAGATAATCTATAGTCAATGACTACTACGACGTAAATCTCTTCCAAGGGAAAACCCATTAAGTTAAAAATAGATCTGAACTGTTTTCAGTTGAGCACATTTAGACTCCCAAGAGTTTGGGATTTTTGCAATTACAAATAATACACCTTTTTAAAAGTCCCATTTCTTTACAGCAACATATTCTTGCACTGCACACACTAAAGGCAGAAACCAGGTCAGCAAAGCAATGATTTTAAATACACTTCTCCTATCGCTGTTCCAAGCCAAATGTCTTCTAGACTGAATCCCATTACTTCAAGTTACAGGGGCTGCTGATATCCACCAAGTGATATAATCTGGGCATCTGTTAGCACTCAGGCACAGAAAAGCCTTTCATCGTGCCTTTCTCCCCTGAACATTTCTGTCTGTGTCACCAGCTGTGAAGTGGTATATTAGGAAAAGCTTGGACTCTTGTTACAGATTGTCAATTAAGAAAACCGACACACCATTTCTTTATTGTGGTTGTAGTTATGGCAAAGAGTGGAGAACCAATTAAACTGTATAGAACCATAGAATAGTTTGGGTTGGAAGGCACCTTTAAAGGTCATCATCTAGTCCAGCTTTCCCTGCAATGAGCAGGGACATCCTCAACTAGATCAAGTTGCTCAGAGTGACCTGACCTTGAATGTTTCTAGGATGGGGCACCTACCACCTCTCTGGGCAACCTGTGTGTGTGACAAGTGGTGACCCTCATGAGTCTGTGATGGGACCAGTGCTGTTTAATGTAACCAGTGACACAGATGGCAGGATTGAGAGCACCCTCAGTAAATTTGAAGACAACACCAAGCTGACAGATGGAATGCCACTCAGAGAGCTGGACAAGTGCAAGAGTTGGGCTCAGGAGAACCTCCTAAGGTTCAAGTGCTGCACCTGAGTCAGAGTAACCCCTGATAGTAACACAGGTTGCAGGTTGAACTGATCGAGAGTAGCCCTGCAGAGATGGACTAGGGAGTGCTGGTGGATGCAAAGCTGGTCATCAGGCAGTCAGTGCATGCTTGCAGCTGCCCCATATCCTGGGCTTCATCAAAAGCAGCATCATCAGCAGGTCAAGGAAAGTAATTCTGTCCCTCTGCTCTGGTGACACCCCACCTGGAATACTGCATCCAGTTCTGGAATCACAGAATCTGGTTGGAAAAGACTTTTAGGATCATCAAGTCCAACCACCAACTGGCACCACCACCATGTTCACCACTAAAACATGTCCCTATGCACATGCTTTTTGAACACTTTCAGGCATGGTGACTCAACCACTTCCATGGGCAGCCTGTTCCAATGCCTGACAAACCATTCCATGAAGAATTTTTTCCTAATACCCAATATAAACTGCTTCTGGGTTATCTTGAGGCCATTTTCTCTCCTGTTACTTATTACCTGGGAGAACAGACTAACCCCCACCTCACTGAAAGCTCTTTTCAGATAGTTGTGGAGAGTGATAACGTCCCCTTGAGCCTCCTTTTCTCCAGGCTAAAGAATCCCAGCTCCCCCAGCTGCTCCTCACAAGCCCTGTGCTCCAGACCCTTCACCAAGGTGAGCAAGATTTTAAAAGCAATGCTTTTTTTAAAAGCAGTTCTTTAAAATGCAGTGGAATAAAGCAGTTCTGAACCCATGCTGCATGTATTAAAAGGTGCTAAAGAGTTTTACCTAAAAGATCCTCCCTGGTACTCTTCTGGTAACAGTTTTCCATCTCTAGCCTTCTTTGCTAGAGCCTAAGGAAAATGGAAGAAGAAAAAGAGGCAAAGAAATTAGTGTGTTGTAACACACTAATCCTTTTTACTTCAGTAGGACATTTTAAGTACCATACAGACATTAAAACGTCATCTGATTTTGGATTTAGAGAAGCACCTCAGCAACATTGTTGTTTTATCTATAATACAGCAGAGAGACTAGCACACTTGTTTTTCCAATAATGTTGGCCGTTCAACAAAAGCAGATCTCTCACCTTACAAACATTGCTCCAGTTTTTACAATGGAGCCACCATTCTCCCTGAAGTTTTTAGCTTATCCAGGAAAATACTGATCACACAAATACACAGTATTCTTAACAGACTCGTTTAAAGAAACTGACATGTATCAACTTTTAAATTCATAATAAAGGTGTCAAAGTTACAAGGACTAAGTTTTATTTTAGGCTTTTATTCATCTCTGAATAATTAGTGAACCAGAAGACAATAGCCACAGGAACAACATTCACACAATAGGGTCAATATAAGCGTAATGTATTTGTGCAATTGCATTATATGAATGATGAAAATATGGTGCAAAGATGAACATGACCTGGAAAGAAGTCAAAATTAACATGCAGCAGAAGAGGACATATAAGCAATCAAAAAAAAGGAAGTGCCTGCCAAACTATAGGGAGACTGACAGAGAAGCAGCTGCAGTTTCAGTCTGTGCCTCCCCCAAGTGCATGTCAGCTACATATTTATTTCACTAATTCAGTGAAGAAGTGAAAAGCAAAATTATATGGTATGGACACCTGCAACCTATGTGACCCAGTGTCTTTTATAGTGAGTATTGTGACCTATGCTACACACATTCCATTTGAACCATAAGGCCCTATTAAACATGATGCAAGCATGCATTTCCATCATGGGAACTGCAGGACACTATAATTTATGGTAAGAGAGGCTTGCAAGTATTGGGGATCACAGGGAAAGCATGACATCCACTTCTTATAATGCTTTTCTTGTCTTCATTCTATCACTAATCCCAGAACCTCAGCTGACCATCCCCCTCCACTAGCTAATATATTAGTCAAAATCGTTTTTACAACACATTCAACATAAAGGAAGCAATATGGACTGGAAAAATCTTAACAACCAATTATGAGTGTTTTGTGGCATGACACACCTTTTTCTGCTACAATTTTGTTGGGTGTTCCCCTCTGGCAACACAGACTATTATGATTTCTGTAGTTTTTGGTAAAAGGCAAGAATTTACAAAGCCCAGTGATGTCTAATTTGGGGACAGTTTTATGCCTTTGCAGCAGTTTTATGCCCACTGCATTCCTCAGTTGCTGTAGGCCTTTGATCAGCACTCATTAAGTGACAGAAAAAAAGGCTTGTGTTGCAGCATTTCATCATTCATTGTACTTTTGCCTGCCACAAAATACTGCTCCTCTATCTGGTAACAATAGCCACAGATCACTTTAACTGGCACCTGCTCTATGCAAAATACTGCCCATTAGTCTGAGCAGTTTAATACGGTAACTTCCTTAACTGAATTGCCTATTACAAAAATGCAGAGAGAAATAAGTTCCATAATATAACTGTAAAGAGAGTAACACAAACAGATACAAGCAAATTTCTGGGGAAGGGAGGGGAAAAACCATCAAAACCCACAAAATCTCACACTCAAAGACCGGAAATGCAACTGAAATTGACATTACCTAGCTTTAATGAGGATTAAAGAAATACAATTATATTAAATTGCAAAAGTCTGTATAGGCTTATTTTTCAAACAGTCTAGCAATCGTTTAGCTGAGTAACATGATGACAAATTTACTGTTAATTAAAAATGGAGTTGCAAAATTAGTAATAACTTTGAAGTGTAAGTAATGCTGATACTGCTTTAGATCCACAGCCTTACTGATCCTACTGATGCGTATCTGGGTCACGCTACATTTTCTGCTACAAAAAACAGTGTAGCTACTCTATTCCTCAGCCTACAGCACATTTAAGACCTACCTTTGCAGAAGCAGCAATTTCTTTTATTCCCTTGGCAGCAACATCTTTTATGATTGGTGTAATGAGACCTCGGTCTGTTGCCACGGCAATAGATATGTCAATGGACTGCAGTCGCCTGCAGCCTTCTCCATCCCACGTTACATTCACATCTGGCATTTGCTAAAAGAGAGGGAGAATAAAAGAGACAGCAGTTAGAAGAATAATGATGCAATCAGTTATTAAAAACAAATCCTTTAAGACACATAGCTACCTACAGGCATTCACCAAATTAATTAGCTTACCCTTTTTTTATTTAAATTTACTTTGTTAAAAAGCATGAGTATATGCTCCAGAAACTGAAAATGGCAGGACACCCAGAAGGTTTTTTGGTGTTGTTGGGAAAAAAAAAATTAACAAGAGCCTAAAAATTCCTTCATTGATACCACCCTATGGTTATCCAGCATATAAAGCTTCAAAGCAGTGCAATTACCCAAAATAAACCACAGGATGTTGAATTAAAAAGCATGTAACTGGACATCCTACTACACTGGTGGTATTTTCAACTTGTGTCTCAGGCATAAATCTTAACAAAATATGCTCTTAACAGTGCCCAGAAAAGAGTCAATAAAACTTCCTGGGATGTAATCTTGCAAATGTATTCACACCACCAAATTTTAGGGTAGGGAGGTGCAGGTGGAAGCAGGTTTTCTTTTTTTAAACTAGTAGCTTACATCCTTTTCCTGAAATCCTGACAAAGTAGTTGAGACGTGAGCTTGATCATGAACTTGCTTCCTGATACACTGAGTTAAATCTGTTGGGTTGTTTAAAAATTCATTAATAGTCAAACAAATGCTAGCATAGATTTGTAACAAAGCAGTAGGATAGCATTAATTGATTACTTCCATATCAACTTACCAATATTAATGTCCCATAAAAACCGGTAACAACCCACTTGAAAAACAAAACAGAAAACCTCATATTTCATTCCTCTTGCTCTCTGTCTCCCAGTCCTTTCACCTGCTCTCTGGTGGAGAGATCTGTTATCCCATATTCACACTTGGCAGTTTACAGTAAATTTTGGATGTCACCATTTTCATGTAAGGTTTCAGTGGGCCACAAAAAGAAGCTTCTTACTATGTATACATCAACAAAAACACAGCACATATATTTAGCTTCTGCTTCTGGTGTTGAGTAACTTGCAGAATTCTTCTAGTCTAGCCAATGCCCAGAATTTCTCTCAGCCACCTGGTTATGAAACTGCCTAGAATCCTGTATATTTGCTGTCCAGACTGCAATTATACATTAATCTATAGGTCTTACTATTATACACTACTATTGAGAAGACGTTTGGCTAGAAATTTCTTAAGTCCATTTCTGTCCAGTTCTTTCTCTTAATTCCATGTATCTATGGGAATAGGAATAGTTACCCATAAACATAACTTCCTCCCTCAGCTTTTAAATAGTTGAAATAATCCTCACAAATGAGAAAAACAGCTCTCACACTCTTTCCAATGTTTTTATATTGTTGTGAGGTAATCCAGCTAGTCTAGAACCTTGTTCTGCTTTATCTCCCCTGTCTGCAGCTTTCAGAAACGGCTGCTCGAATGACACACTAGTATCAGAACAGTTTAGCCTTCCAGAAATTTATCATATAGCTAGAAGGTATAGGCAACACCAATTTGCTTTGAAATCCGCATTCATTCCTTGTAATGCATTAGTGCGTTGCCTTGATGACACGCACAAACTCCATAGGACAGTTTTAAGGATAAAGTGTGTGTCCCCCTTAACTCCCTTTCTACATTCCAGCTATTAAGTGCTCCCTCTTTCCTCCTGAATCTTACTGGCCCTTTAGGTTGGTCAAAGCTCCCCTGCTATAACTTAATTTTAAAATAAGTGCAAACTGAATTTAAACCAAAACCCCTCCAAACACCTTTCACACTTAAGTGAAACCATCGCAGTTCTTTTTTTTCATAAGTTTGGAAAGAAGATCCATTTTACATTATGTTTTCCAAGTGATTATATTTCATACACCCTGGACTACAAGGACATAGTTCCAAAGCAATGGAGTCTTCCGAAAGAAGGATCTCTAACATTTAAGTTTAAAAAAATTAAGTGGCACTGGGAGTGCTTTCCAAGAAGAGCAATAGACAAAAATTGGAAGGTAATGTATCCAGTTCTACACAGAGAACACACAAATAGCTTATAGTTACTGTAAAGCCTCTGTAGCTTGGCACGGAATAAGCAGACACTAATGAAATTTAAATTTTAATGTCAGGATCTATAACAATCATTTAACTTTTACATTGACAAAGGGAACAACAATAATTCTTAGCCATGAGGAAAGAGTGATGGTCTGAAGAATTTTTATTTCAAAGCAGGTATCACTGGATATGCCATCAGAATACATCTGATGTATAAGGCTGGTAAAAGACTTGGATAAATATTTGTTTGTAACTGTAAGAGAAATAAGATGCAACAAAGAATAGAAGACTTATCTTGATAACTGCTTTAGTCTGCTGACAAAGCAACTACTGTTATCTGCAGCTGTTAACCATAGTAACTAGACCTTTACTAAGAAGTTCTCATTTTTTCAGTACACAGCACAGACAGTGCAGAGATTTTACCTGGAGACCTAAAAAAAACTGTCAATAAGCAATAGAGAATTACCAGCTCTGCTATGATCACATTCGCATCTCCACACAGGCTCACAAAATATTTTTGTCTACCTGGCAGTTGACTATTAAAATATGTATTTTAAAAGCAAATTATTTGCTTACCTTCAGAGTAACTGCGGTTGCCTTGATAATAAAATCATTTACAGATACTTTAATGTCATCTGCAAAAAGAAAAGGAAAAAAATGACAACAATCATTGCTTCTAAGATATATCAGCATTTGTGTGAAGACAAGAATCCAGCAATTCAGCAGATTTATTTCTTTGAAGCATTGCCAGAAAGTCAGTCATCTTCAAATTACAATCATAAAAGCAAGAAAACTTTTCTCCCCCTTGGGACAAAAGGAGTCTCTTCAAGAAAAAGTCTCAAGCAGAGACGTTCTTCTTAGATGCTACCAGGTGATCAAAGCCCCTGCAAACTTGAGTATCAGTACTCGTGCTTGTATGCAGCAGCCCATCTGTGTTTTATGCTTAGAAACCTACAGTAGGATCTAAATACTGGAGACTAATAATGTTTACGTAATGTAATGCATTAACTGGAATAATGGCAGAGACCAGCTTTTATTCAGCTATAAATCAAAAGTATGTTAGTCTCCAGTGACATCTGGGGTCTTAAAATGTAGTAATTAGCAAGTTTAAAGACACCTGTCAATCATTAAAACGAGTTAACAATATATTATAAAAGCAGGCTGCAACATCATAAGAAAGCAACGAAGTTGTTAAAAGCAAAGTTACAGAACACCAACAAAAAAAGCATTAGTCAGAAGCAGATAAAATAACCTCAAGAAGACTGCATTTTTTTTATGTGAGCCTAAGAAATACTGCATAACACTCAGTACACATTTGCTTCCTTACCCCAAAAGCTCACAAGAAAGGAGAGATGGAAGCAACACCCAGAGTTGTTCTGTCTTATTTTTTGCAAGTTTTGGGAGACTGAAAGTGCTAACTAAAATGAGGAGTGGCAGCGGAAGCAAGGACAATAGATACAACACAGCTCATGCCACACTTGCTACAAGATTACCCTGAAATGCACGGTATTTACACAGTATTAAATGCACCATTTTCACATTAAAAAAAAACACACAAAAAACTACTTCATTCTGCCACCCATCACCACCACCATCAGCTAAACAGATCAAGCAGCAAAACTACTTAATTTTCAAATCTGGTTTATGACATGTAACACACATACCTTTAGAAATAGTTTCTCCAAGCAAAAATTATTTAGAGATAATTATATTAATTATTGTTATGTATTTTTAAAATCTATGACATTATATTTATAAATTTATTTAAAATGTATATTTAATATTCTTAGGTGATCACAAGTTTGGAGGAATGAACCAAGTATCCACTTACCACATAACTGACTTGCAACGTTTGTCATGATTAGCAATCTATGTGTAAGAAGAGAGACAACATTCCAACAAAACATTCTGGAATTTGCAGTTCCTATGTTGTACTGACAGAATTTCACATTAGACAAATCTGTATCTTGGTCAGCAAATACGCTTTGGTTTTGATTTACATGCTACATTCCTAATCCTTGGCAAAAATGTCACTGTCCACTAGGACATAAGGAATACAGTTAAGCGATGTATGTCTGATAATATTTTACCCTGAATCACTGAAGTTTATAGTAGTTGGAAACACCATAATTTCCATCAGAGAAAATACAAAACTCCAGAGGAAGGAGAAGGAGCTTCTAGAAAACATGAATATACCAGTCAAATTTAATTTAGGGCCACACAGATAAATAAGGGGCTAGTCACCAGTACAGAACAGCTGCCTTTGGTTTCTCAATCGCTACAGTAATAAAAATGTAAATTAAGACGATCCTGCTACGTTATTCTTAATGCAGAGGACACACAGCTTCATAAAGCTACCCTTTGAACCTACAAGCTTTCAAACCACAAGAGCAGCAATGAAGCTTTGGATTGAAACTAGAAGTGTCTTTGACCTACAATTATTCACTTTTCATTCCTGTGGTAATGAGGTAATGAGGATAAACATCCCAAAGCTAAACTATTGAGAACAAACTATTTAAATACTACCAGAAAAAGGGACTAACTGAACAACACTAGAAAAGAACCCATGTGAAACTGTGTACCTTTCTCTTGTATAGACAGCTAATTCTCCCATGAATGCATTCAGTCTTTAGAACTGATATTTGAGCTTTAAACCAAAAAATACTACAGTAGGAGAAAAAACACCCCCTTCTTTCTTCACTTTATAAAATAATGGGCCTTCAGACTTTTTTACCCAAGTCACAGACTTAATACCAGTCTATAAGGTGCATGTCTGCATGCCTCCTTCACCCCTTACTTATGCGCTCTGAACATTGTGGAAAATGAGATTTCTTAAATTAGACTGAATGACAAATGAAAATTAAATGTATAAAGTGGAAGAGATTAATCCGTGTGCCTGGAACAGTACTCGAACTTCATAGGCATTGAGAAGTTTTGTAAACAAAGAAATTCTTATGTCACCAGCATAATAAGCTAAACCTATCAAAAGAAAAAGAATCAATATTTTCGCAATTTATTTTGAAAAGAGACATATCCTCTAAAACAATGACATTTAAAAAAGCTACTCTTAATGAGTTTGGCTGCAACCGATAAAGTAGACATCAACTGTTCTCAACCGATTCCAGCAAAGGGCAAGACATGTCATTTTAGGCAGAGATAAGGTATCGTCAATCCAATAAACTCTATTTTTAACCACCAACACTTGAAATAAATACAATTATTTTTGAAGAATATTTCACATATTATAGTTCATATTTAATAGTTCACACAGAAATTTAAGACCAGAAGAATCCCTTTCAGATATTGCAATCATAACACATGATCTTGACTGACTTATCAAGTTTTGCCTTAAAACCAGAAAGATTTCCTGAGAAGGCGACTCTTTCTGGAGAGCTGCAGACAAGCCTCATTTCTCAATGTATTAGAATTGGAGGTCCACGAAGGAGGAAATTGCAGCTGGGCATTGCCCCCACCCTCAGCCACTGCTTCCTACTTTGCAGTTCTCACCTCACTTAGTCTTGTGTAACAGTTTTACAGGTCTGATGCCAAAACGTATCCATGGATTGGGAGAGTTTAAAATAACTCAAGGTTTGGCATCAGAGGGAACGAAGATGCTAGAGAGGCAAAAAGAAGCAGTGCATGTCTTCAACCATTTAATCCAGCTTTTCTGTGAAGAAAAATTATCTCCAAAAAAATCTGTAGCCTCTGCAAGTAGTTTAGGAGATAAGTGAAGGTGCGTCATGGTTTAATCCCAGGTGGCAACTAAGCACTAGGCAGCTGCTCCCTCACTCCCCCACAGTGGAATGAGGGAGAAAATCCCAGGAGTAAAAGGGAGAGCTTTCCTAAAGGGTTCCCCACAGGTTTTGGTTTAGTATCTTCATGAACCAGGAAATTAGAGGCACTTTCTGTAGACCACATTAAATTCAGTGCATTGACCAAATATTTCTAAACATAATAAAAATTATTTAAAATCAGATTATTATGCAAAGTAAAAAACATTCACTCAGAATTTTTACCCAGCTAAATACAAATTCTAAAACAAAATTCCAGTAAACAAAAACAACTTTTGTGATATTCTGTATGAAAATGAAGGACTTGCCTGAAGAGTATCCTATTGAAAAATTCTTTCATTTTTTTTAAATGCATGTCATACTTTGCTAAACTGAGACTTATGAAAGAAGATTCTAGTTTGCAAAGTTCATTTTGAAATTATTAAAGCATCTATTGCATGGGACACTCAGCCAATTTAAGCAAAACCAAAAGTAGTTTTAGTGAAAACAAAGTAATTTTTGATTATGACTCTAAGCCTCAAGAACTTTTCTAATAAGTCAGTTCAGTGAACACCAGTTGAAATAAAGGGAAATTTAACTTCTTGATCTTATACATAAACATTTCTGTATAAATAAGACACAGTGTACCTATGAAAATTGTACTTTACACACACATATTAACATTTTTAGGTTTTAATCTAATTCTGAATGTATATTTTAAAATAATTGTTTTCCATGGGACATTTCTATTCTAACAGTTTAACATAAGCTTTAAGAATATATGTAAATATCAGTGAAAGAGATAACCCTACTTCCTTCACACTAATACCATTATTTTGCCTTCTGAAGGCATTTACCAAGCATTGGGTAGCATGTTCTAAATTTGCTCATCATGGATAAAGCCATTCTCACTCAAAATCGGAGCAGGTGCATTAGCTTTCCTTTCCCAGTTAGTTCAAGGAGGCCAGCAACACTAAATTTTAACATTGTACCTACAAGCACAGAGCATGAGCCTATTTTAGTTCAAAGCTTCACCTATTATCTTTCACATGAGTAAATTGAGATTTTAACCATTAGGAAGTAACTATTGCTGCATCTGGATGGAAGGAAACAAAAACCTACTGGACAATGCATAGTCCTGTGCCAAACTGCAGATGTCTACAGAGTAGTTTGTTAGTCAGCAAAGTAACACCCCGCCTTCCTATATCTTGATAAATAGTCCAACTTAATAATCCCAGGGAACTACATCTGGGGTCCAACATATGGAACACCGAAAAAAATTACCTGAATGCAGAGTCATCTGCCCACACAAAAACCTACACCTCCTGGGGAGGCTTATGTAAAAAAGACAAATTATGCATTAGTAACACGTTATAGTAAATCCGTTAAACTACTAACCTTTGGCCAATTCTTTTCTTAACTTCAAAACAGCATCAATGTTACAGTCAGCAGCAGCATATGCATGAGGTATCGTAGTTTTAGACTCTGTTAATCTCTTAGCAATAACTCTTCGGATGTTGCTAGCTGGGATTTCTGTGAATGTGCCCTGAAAGAAATGATACGCTGCATATTAAATATCAAGAGAGCAAACATACTTCCCATCTGCTGAAACAGTACTTTATGCACACAGGCATTTATGTGTTACCATCAGTGAGTCCTGCCCACTCCAAACACCCCATAAGTATGCAAAAGTGATACATTCCAGCTACTGAAATTGATTAAGACCATTGACCATTCTAGTCTATTCCTCTTAACTGGGATCAGCACAACAGGTTTTAAAGAATAGTTTCACTTTACACTATACAATAAATCCTTTTTCAACAAAACAACAAACAAAAATCCAAATATTGAGGCATTAATTTTCAGCCAGAGTATATGAGCACTGTTGCATCTGACAGACTTGGCATATTGCTCAGATTATGCTTTGTTCCATTTAAATTATAATAGAATATATCCTCAGTAAGCTACTGCTTTTTCAGTTCCCTGAGTGGTTCTTTAAGGCAGGCTTTACTGCATCCTTTTTGTTATTCTTCTCTCTCTTTCCAGATATATTTAGTAATGTTTCAATGGCCAACTTCTCCTTAGAAGTCAACTTCAAAGAAATATCTTCAAATATCAGTGACTAGAAAAAGCAAGAAAATAAGTGATTCTGCAAAACCTTATTTTGTATACCTAATCTTTAACACACATCCCTTGAACACAGAAGGCTTCATAGGCTCCTTAGTACACACTGAATAGTACTCAACACAACAAACTGCAATATCTGTGTTCTGGTACAATTGTAGACAGGTTTTATTCTGTAATGGAAAAATATCTATGTTTGAGCTTCTGTCTTCTTTTTTTTGTTCTTTGTACAGTGGCAAAAAAGAAAAAAAAAGAAGGAAAAAACCCAGCATTTTCTGAACATTATGAATTGTAGCTACATGGCAAACTCTGGCCCACAAAGATTTACCAAATTTAGTTCTAGAGCCAGAATGGTTTATCACAAAATCTTTTCCATTTCTAATGTGTATTTCAGCAAAGGCATTTATTCTTTAAAAAATAATTTCTGGTATTTTTACCCCTTCAATTTAATACAGAAACTCAATTTAGGTGCTAGAGTTTGCAAAATTACTCTTCAAAGCAACCACTAAGTCCTTTCCTTTCTCACTGCCTGACAACTCATCAATGGGCATTTACATCTTGCAGGAAAACAAATGAATGAAATACAGAAAAAATACGCAAGTTTCTCCAAGTTTGGAAATACACACTGACATACTGATCCTGTAGCAAGTGAGGAAAAGAGACTTCTGTTCATTTCCAAAGTAGCAGCACCTTGTTTGGGGACTGAAATAAAACTGCTACCTCTCTGATCTTCCCATTTCCAAAACCTGCAGTGTAGATTTTCCCATGGCTTCAATTTGCAAGCTACACAAAGTACTATGAAGACCCTAATTTCAAAAACTTCACAGTTTGAATTACACTGTTTCAGAATCCCTTAAACATAACAACAACTGCAAATGACTGGGGTTCCTAAGGCCATCTAGGGGGGCCTTAGTTCCCTCCCTCTCCAGTTCTAGAAATCTCACAGGGCTACTTAAGTAGCCACTGCACTCTCCAGCTGTAGGAATGCTGAAATCTTAATACAAGTCTTACCACAGCAGCAGGTTGTCCTGGCGTGGAAAGTGGTGGAACTGCTGGCCTTGGATAAGGAGAAGTCACAGCTGTTGCTTGCGAAGGAAAAGGCACTGCAGCAGGCTGGGGAGGAGCTGGAGAAACCATAGGTTTCAGTTCACTGGGTTTACCCTTCTGCTTCTGTTGCAGAAGTTTGAGAGCATCCCTGGTAATTAAACACAGTGAAATACTGACAACAAAGAAACTATTTAACAAGTCCCTAAGTATTACTATTCCATTATTTGTTCTAATTAATTAGCCACTTCTGCACATTTAAATTGCTGTTGTCAAACCAAACATTAAGAAGGTGATTATTAACTGATTACTAATTTTGTTGTTTTTGTGGTATCTTCTCAGTAAATTCTCATTAACTTTTGTGAATAAAAGGGCTTGAATGCGCAGTAACAGAAAACATTTGTGTTAGAGAAGCATAACAATCATCAGTAATTGGGAGTGTACAAAGTAATTTGTGAATTGCACTAACAATTTTTCTGAATAAGACAGTACACTTAGTCTATAAAGTATCAAGTAAAAGCTGTTTCATGTTATATTTGTAGTAATATAAATTCCATGTAATTACTTAGTGCTGATTGAAAAATTGAGTAATATATTTATCACTCATTTCTCTGTACTTTTTGACATAAATAGGCACAGTCAGGTACAGATGGTATATAGGTCCATACATCATAAGCCATGTGGAAGACAGCAGCACACCAGAGAAACAAAGCCAAAACCCAGGTAACATCTAACAGTCCCAGGTATGGTAGAACCTCGTCTACCCTATAAGCATTCTCCCAGGATTTTACAGCCACCACCACAAAGTTTCTCTATTGTGGGCACAGTATGACAAACGTGGGTAACTGCCATCTTTAAGTCATGATCCTACATCTATCTCAGGTCACTGTATTTATAAAGCAGCATGCTGAAGATTAGCACCTATGAGGCTGAACGGAAAAGATCACATTTACACTATCACTGCCAACTACAAGAGAAGTAAATTGTAGATCTTCTCACTTTATGCTCCAGATGTAATTAGAAAAACATGTATCATGTACCCTAGATAAATCTCTATCACTCCATGAAAAAAATCACCACAGCATGTACATAAAGTTTTACTCCACAAATTGGCAGAGGAAATTAAAAATAAATTACAAATTGAACTCCTTACAACCCTACCATGGTTTTGAAACACAAGCCATAAATACTTAACAAAGTTATCTAATTTCAGTAATTACTGTTTGAGAGTCTATTCTTGAGTGAGAGGCAAGAGTTTGTTGTTAAATTTATTAATTAAATGTAGAACAAAGTCTCAGAACATTATGCATTATTTCTTCTTAAAAAGCAGTATTCCAGCCCCAAGAACTGAAAACTGAAAAGCTCTACATAATGCCTTTTTCTGACTTGCTTCAATTTATTTTTAGCTCAACATGTACTTCAGCAAACAATATTAAAAATAAAGTGACTGAGCTCAAGATATAATTTGACATAATCAGGAGTTGTTACTTGTTTTCCCACATTAACATGCTAGCCAAAATTTGTAAAATTAACTGTTTAGTATTTAACACCACTACAATAACCAGGGAAAAAATTATATTTCATAGAATGAAAATAATTTCCTACCATTACAATTGAAGCAAAATAAAGTAACTGCATGACATAATGCAACTTTTTTAGTTAACATATTAGAAGCTACCAAAAATTACTTATGGATTTTAACTTGGCAGTCATAAGAGAGACCATCTGGTTTTGGTGGCTTTTAGTGTGTTAACTGAAAAATGTATTGCCAAAATTGAGCTTATTTTTAGATTAGAAGACTCACTCAAGACTTTCTAAAACTCATTTTTATGACATACAAATATGTACAAAATACATAAAAATCAAAATTCATATATATTTGTAATACATACATATGAATGGAGTTTGTCACCATCAATTCTATATGATTGAATTAAGAAAAACAGGTACAGCAATGTTATGACTGTCATGGTTGCGAGTCTGAATATAAGTAGAGTTGGAGGAGGCATCAAAGCAAAGAAAATTAAACAGGTTTTAGTACAAGTCAGGCAAATAGGTACTTTATTAGAACTGGAAAAGGAAGGGTTGGTCACATCTTTCCAACAACTCTATAAACTATCAACATAGGATAGCAACAGAGACTGATGAGAGAGGAAGGGGGGTAACAAACATGAAAGAGCAGTGTGCTCCCCAGAAAAGATACCACAGCTTGATAAACATTTATTAAACAAAAATATGCCTTACCAAACTGTTGTTATTAAAAAAATGCAGATTCTGGCAACTCTGTTACACTTCAGTTTACCCCTACTACTGAAGTGTACCGTCTTTTATATAGCCACATTAGCCAAAATCCTAAAAACCAGTGAAACCAAATGCAGTATTTTGTGTTCAAAATATAATTTTGCATGATATGGACAATTACACAGACACCTAAAAAATCCAAGGTGCAACATGAGATGCACAGATTGACACAAGTTTCCTCTGGTAGCATTTACTGTTACTAAACTGTCCCCATCTCCTTTCATATGAACATCTGCTTCCTCAATTCATAGACAATATCCTGGAATAAGGAAAATGGTGAGTGGAGAATGCTACATACCAAGCTTTTAGGTATCAGACTTAGTGCACTATGAGCATTACAGAAGGAGCTCATTCCTCCACAGTGGCAGCTGACAAACTGCACACTGTATACCCAGCCGTACCCAATACATACCCATGGACTGTGATCACCAGAAAGCAGCATTACATGTGTGCACTGTGCTTTATTTGCAAGCTGAAAATGCCTGAGCAGCTCAGAGATCTCAAACCACACTAACTAATGGAGAGCTGGCAGGGAGGCACTGATGGGAGGAACATGGCCTCAAAAAAACACAGTTCTTGGGAACTAGCCTCCCCACCTTTTCATGGCTGCATTTTAAAATCCCTAGATCACTAAATAGGATGGGAAAGGACAGAAGAGGTCTGTAACAATCAGTTTTAACACAGCTCTCCCAAACACAGTGTCTGAGTTAATGAGTAGAAGCATGGTATAGTCTGACAGAATTTGAGACTTTGTACTGACACCAGTTTTCTAGTATGTTTTTCAAGAAAGCAGAGGATGTTGCTTAGCAAGGAAAAAAAACCCTGCCACTCCATATAAAGAAAAACAAAACACAGAGCAAACAAACAAAAAAACAACAAAACAAGCAAGAAGACAACACTAATTCAACCTTGCAAAGATACAGACAAATAAATAAAGTATCAGCCTACTAAGGGGGTAGATTACGATAGAGAAAGCTATTTGAGATGTCCTATTGCTGTTAAAAGTTTTACAGTGAATTGAATTTAACAACAGAAAGTTAGGGGAAAGAATCTTGCTTGCTTATGTAACTCACTGTCTTTCCTTGTTTCTTGTAATCGGATGAGTATAACAAAGGAACTATTTCCCTGAATATCTGTACCAGCTCTCTGCACACATTAAAAATCTGCACACATTTCATTTCAAACTGAATATAATAGAAGAGTCTGTAGGCATCTGAAAGATTAACCCCATTTCAAAAGAACAGTTAAAAAAATCCAGGCATTCTGTACCTTAAAATTACATTACAAAGTCAAATCTTTTGCATAAAGGAAAGCAGTTTTGAAAAGAAATTATTTTGCTAGATAATTCTCACAACTACAGAAAAAAATCCTTGCTAAATCTCCATGACAACTAGGAAATGTTAATTTGGTAGCTCAAAGTCCTGGAGGGTTTTCACCTGCCATAGCCTTTTTACAGACCATTACAGTTATACTATAAAGAAAAAATTATCTCTGATTATTTCTGTTACATAGGGTATTATATATATTCAATTCCTTATTTTGTCTCACCTCAAGTAGCCATCATAAGAAAAAAAAGTTTTGAAAAACTTGTCTGCTTTTCTGGGTTCAGTTCCAAGTTACATTGACTTGGTCCTCATTGTCTTTGAATGGAATTAAAATAATAGTATTCTGAAACGTCTGTGTAAGTGAATGTTGGCATTTGTCAAAAGGAATAATTTTACTGAGAACAAAAATAGTTATTTCTGCCAAAATTCTCACCTCCAATAACATACATGCTCATGTGAAGATAGTGCATCATTTCAAGGCTAAAGGCACTGGATCTATCATGTTTTTATACATAGCTTCCCCACTCAAAGGCTTGACTGCCCATCATTACATCAGGCCACTCAAGAAGTATAATAAACTTCCAGGAGCCTGATCATAACAGACCACAGCTTTGTTAACAAACATTTTTTAAATCATAGACAGGAGAAAAAGGAAAAATGGGAGAAAGACAGAATTCTGGAATTTCTTACCACTATACTTGCTCTCTCCAGTCTAATAAAAATGGGAACAAACAAAATCCTGACAGGTTTCCTCACCGAACTTCAGTGAAAAAAGCAAAAGATCTGAACTCCCCAAAGAAAATGAGCTGAAGAAAATAGGCCTCTGGTATTGTTTTGGCTCTATATGTATCTCAGAGTAGCAAAATTCTTGAGATCCACAACAGTAGCTCACAGTGGTGCTTAGGACTCAATAGTCATCATTAGGCTGAGACAGCATTACCACACAGCTAAGATGGGACATAAACATTAGTGGGGTTTTTTTTTTGTGTGTTGTGTTTGTTTTTGTTTTGTTTTTAAAGTAAGGCTTCTTAATATATTTCCTAACATTTTCCTAATATTCTCTCCACCTTTTTATTAGGCTTTTCATATTGAAGTAAGTCAATCCATAGAAAAAAAAGGGAACAAAGACTAGGCTTTTTAAATACATTGACATTATTCTCATGGTGATTGTTCTATTTTCGGAGGAAGAAATAAGGGAATTTGGCAGCTTTACCAAAATATCTACATACTCTTTAGTGAAGATTCCTCGAGGCCCAGTAGGTGTAACATTGCTTGGATCTAGTCCATGTGTCTCCAGAATGTTGCGAGCTGCAGGACTTAAACGAACCCTAAAGAAATGAGGGGGAAAAATAAACTATTTCAACTTATTTCATTCAACGTACATCAAGAGAAACCACATTTCTATCTGCAAACAAACATGATTCACTACAAAGCAGAGTACATAACCACAGAGTGCCCAGTGCACCTTAGCATGACTTGCTTTCTGAAATGAGGCGAAAAGCCATTATGTAGATAAGCTATTTCAGAATTCTTAGATACAAAAGCAGTAACATATTCATAAAGAATAAATACTTGGTTTCAAGTCTTTCCACAAAACTTCCCATTCATTATTTCATAAAGCAGACTATATTTGCACTTCACTGAATTTTAAGAACTGTCTATTAAGCCCTTCCCAAAAAAAGGTATGTCATAAATGATCACTTGGTTCCAAACATGTGGATACATCTCTAATTAACAGTTGCAGTGAAACATCACCCACTGATATTATATGGTACTAAAATGCAAGACATAATCCTTTCAAGGATCCTTTCAGTGGATCATCCTCCTATTACAGGTGAGTCTTGGGCAATGACCTCAATTAGTTGTTTTCCACTTGTATCAGAAAAGCCTAAATGCTGCCAGGATTTAGTAAACACAGCAAACCAGACTGAAAAAGTCATGGGGGGCAGGAGGTGGGGGGGTGGAAATTTGTGTGTGTGGAAGGAAAAGAAGAAAAAATCCCACAAACAAGAAAATATAAAACCCCAAACTAGCAAGCACAAACTTTATATAACACATGCTACCAAAATTAGTTTCCTTTTTTTTTTTCTTTTAACAAGCTGCAATATTACAGCTTTTGCACTATCACAATTCACTGCAAATGAGGAGTGAAGGAGTGATACCTCGAAACAAGATATATCCTGTGAGATGAAACAGTCATTTACAGATTACTGTTACCTGGCTAACACTCTGGGGCTGACACCCCTCGAGGATATTTGCAGTGCTTAGAGCACCCTAACATATTAAAACAAAACAAAGCTAACGAAGACCACATAAACCCACTGTTTTGAGTTTTGCACATTCCACTGTTATGAAAATTAGAAGAATATAAAAAATGCAAGAACTTGGAAGGGTTTTGAAGAGTGGCATTTGTTTGGGATTTTTTATCTCCTAAACCAAGAAATTCAAAATAAGTTATAGGTACACTGAACATCTGATGCACAAGCATTAGTGTCCATTGTCTCTTAACACAACTTCTTCCAAATTGTAAGCTTAAAATCCTCTGTAAAGCAATTGCATGTCAGAATAAAAGCACATTTTATTCTAAAAAAATTAAGTTGTTTGAATCGACTTATTGGGCTTACAAGCAAAGAAACGTTCTAAGCATGCAAGCTTTATTACCTCACATACTGAAACACTCCAAGTAAAAGCTTATTACTTAAGGTAAAAACGGATAAAATATTATCCTTGGTTCAGGTCTACTAATCTAAGAGTTCCATTTCATAAAAAAACCATAGAAACCCACTGCAGTTTTCCAGGTTGAGGTTCCAATTTAGGGGGGGTGGAAACTGAAGGACTTGCAGGAGTTGCAGGCTGTGCAGGTGCCGGTGGAGCCAGAGAAGATGGATCACTACCTTCAGCTGGTATTTCAACCTGCTTCCAGTCCTGTCCTTCCTCTACCAGTAGACCAATTAGTGAACCCAGGCGTACATTTTTGCTTCCTTCTTGCACCTAAATTTAAGGCAATGAGAACATTAAGTTACATATTGTGCTGTCTGCTCTAACGACTAAAAATGGTAGATGTGAAAGTTTAAGGCATGTTAATGACAACTCATCAATAAAATATATCCCATTTTATTGCCACTATTAGTAAGATGACTCAAGACTGAAATTAATTATAATTGCTATTATAAGGTGAGGAATATTAACTTATGTCCCCAAAACCCAAACACCTAAAGTTCGCATTCAGAAGTCAAAGTAAGTTTTCAAACATACAGCCTTTGCATCTCAGAACTAGAATAGACAAATAAAAATTTTGCTTAACTTCTGATCTCCTGAATTTTTGGGTCACTGCTTCATTTTCGTTATTGACAATACTGAAAAAGCCTCTGAATAAATCTCAATGAACAGTAGAATGTCAGATGTAGAAAGAGCTGAATTAAGTAGAAGGACTTGTGGGTTTTGATTGATGAGAGACTGGACATGAGCCAACAGCCCAGAAAGCCGGAGGTGACCATGACAGGGAGAAAAATTGGAGGACAATAAATGCACAGAGAAAAAAAGTTTCCTTGGAGCTGTTGCCACCACAACATAATGCCTTAGTCACTAACACAGGTATACTAAAGTAAATGTTTATTTCCTCCACTAGGGAGAAAAGTGGAGAGAACTTACGCTGGCTCATTCTGCAGTGGAATGTTTATACAAAGCAGTTTCAGTTCATACCAATTCTCATTTAGGTCACAAATGAGAAAATGGTCATGAATATTAATGTTAAGGAAACTTCTGTCTGACTATCTAGGAACCACTCTGGTAGTCACACTTGCCCCACTCCAGACTTTTACTGCTGTCACTGAAACTCCTTTTCATCTGGCACCTCTAGTGACCTGAGAGATGCCCCCACTTTACTCCCTGCATACCCCACACTCACAAAGTCAGACAAGGTTCTCTCACTGGCTCAACCCTTGGTTTCCCACAGCAGAGTCTCAAGACATCTGAATTCTTAGAGCAATTTTAATTGTGGCCCAGTACCACAAAACCAGCTTGAGCTGATGCCTCTGGGGAGGGAGGCATCAAGAAATCCCTGGGTTTTTATACCCTCAGTCTGTGCCTCTGATAGCCTGGGGTCTTCTTGCTGAGTCATCAGCTTCCATTGTGTTAATTTAAGAAGCAACTCTCCTGAAAGAATAATCATCATTCTGAAATTACCCTTCTAATACTGAATTCAGTTATTTAATCTTTTACTGCATTTTATACTGAATCAGATGTGATCGTTAAAAGGCCTATTCAGACAGAAAAGGAATATGTATGCATGAGTTTCTATTTTACTGTTATCCTGCTCTTTCTTAAACCATACATACTTAGATTATACTGTCAAGAAAAATTAAGAAGGGTTACAGAAGTTGAATTAATTTAACCTAATGAACTTTCTATCTTTAAAGGCAAACTCCCAAACTTCAGGCAGACAGTGTGCTAATTTGAAGGCAAACTCCCAAACTTCAGGCAGACAGTGTGCTAATTTGACTCAGTCTTCCATACTGAACTCTATCAAGATGGTTCAGAATTGTGGCTGGAATCAAAAGACACAAAAAATTTTCTCACATTTCCTTTAGGAAGTAAGTAAAATTCAGACAGATGCTAACTCAGAGGCACAAAACATTCTTAATTTCCCATCAACTACATCATATCTGAAACTTCTAAGAGGTCCTTGGACAGTTTTTTCAATAAGAAATATCTCCCCATCCACAAACCTGACACAGCTAATTTTATAAACTTTACACAAACATCTACTGAACACCCAATACAGTGCAGGAGTATCCATTCGATACTGCAGAAAGCCTACCAAGTATCATACCTGAGCTAGAGGGGGAAAAAAAAAAAAAATCAGAAAATTTCTGACTTTATCGCTCCTTTAGTATTTCAGTTTTCAAAACATTAGCTTTCTTCTGTACTTTTTAGGAGACTAGAATAAAAGCCTGTCTGTTCTGTACTCTAATACTTAGGCCCACCATTTCTAGATCCCAAGGATTAAAAGAATCCATTAAAGATTGGCTTTGCATAATAATATGTTCATGTTCCTCCAATAAAGCTGTCTCTCTCCCCTTAATCTGAAAGACATTTTCCACCTCCTGGCATCTCCTTCTCAGACTCAGCTCTTGGCATAGGATTGCTATAGGATGATATGGATATCTTAGCTAAGGCTGAATGTCATTACTCCATGATACTGATATCATGTAGATGCTGCAAAGTCTGGCTTTCATCTATCAGAAAACATGCCAGAACAGTAATACACACAAAGAAATTAGGAATTCGGAATGCATTTGGAATACAAGACAGGAAACGGGAAAAACCCCACAGCTTCTGAAATGCTAATGTTACTTGTAGTCAAGCATGAATTACTATTAAAGAAACTTAAAGAAATCAATATTGGAATTTGTCATTTTTTTGTTAACACTTCTCTAGGATGAATTCCTTAATACTTTTGACAGAGGCAATCCCCATACCTCCTTCTCACATAATCTAACAAAGCAGTGTCTACAAATGCAGAAAGGGTGACTAAAAACACATTAAAATATATGACTGACGTGAGATTTCACCCTGGCATAGCAGAATAGATTCTACGAAACTTATTACACGTGTTGCTCCACAGTTGAACACAAAATCTCAAAAGTTTCAAGGTGCTACAAAGAAATTGAACATCTAAGAAAAAGTGCCCTTTAGCAATGGAATTAAAAGAAGGAAATTACTTACAAAAATCTTGTTTCTATAACTAGGGCTTAAATGCAAGTTACCCTGCAGAAATTAAACACTAATGACAATTTTGAGTAAATCATGACAGACTTCACTTGCAGCTGAGCTCCATTTTACTTCACCTCCCTTCCCTACCTAGCCCCCCACCTATTAGGATGAGTTTTGCAAAGCATGTTGCCTTTGCTTATACAAAAAAAGAAGACACCAAACAGATCACTTCTTAAAAGCTGCCACAGAGAACTACCCTCCCTCTTCTGTTTCTCCAAAGTGTAACTATGCAAATACATGCTGTTGTAAGAAAACGCAACTGTAGCAGATAGGCAACCTAATCTACCAATGCAAAAACTTTTGTAATAACAGCAGAAACACGTGTCTCACTGTGCATAGGGAAGCATCTCTTCATGGCTCCAGGACCTAATTCATATCCATGCCAATGCTGCTGTTTCCTAAGTAGCTGGATTGCAATTAATACCAGTATGCCTAATATATATAATTATGCAATCCGCACTTCTCGTGTAGATACTCTCTACATGAGACCTCCCTGAACAAATTACATAATATTTACTATAAATACACATCTCATTTTTGGTTTATTTCAAGTTCTTCAAATTCACCCAATTGTTTAATTATTGCGAAGGGAGAGAAGAAACATCTGCAATACACCACCAGCATATAAATGAGACTGTTTGGAAAATTTCAAAGTGAAGAACGAGAGAGAGAAAAGCATCAGAAAAGAAGACACAAAATGTTAGCGTCCCCCCCGCCAACTAAACTGAGGATGGACTCTTGGAGGGTAAGGAACACAGAATATAATTTACATGTCCTCTTTTCTTTCAAGTGAGGCACAGACTAGCCTAGAAACACCAGGAATATTTTGAAAACATGTTTTGCAACAGAGGCTAAATTTACTATTTAAGATCATCCATGACTATTTGCCCAATTCTGAAAGGGGGGAAAAAAAAATCGTTGTTCTTGTTGTAAGTGCTGCCTGCTAGTGGACAGTTTCAGCCTTCACAGGGCACATGAGAGAACTCCACAGATTTGAATACTGTTTGGAGAAAATTTTAAAAAAGCACTGAATATTGAAACAGAGGGTAAATACTTACCCTGTCTTTTTACACATTTAATACCTATCTCCCCTCCCTACTTGAAAATATTCCCATTTTACATATTTAATGCACAAGCAAAGTCTCCCTTTTAAGCACTAAAGAGTTTTCAAGAAATTTTACCTAGAAGCACAAAAGAATGCCTCAGAATTACAGCCCCACCCTTCTTAACTCTGATGAGAATTAACATCAGGCCATTTTGAAATAAGAAACATCTTTTTAGAATGCTAGAAAAAGGAGAAGGACGAAAAAGGAAAAGAGAAAGAATTTAACTAGTCTTTTTAGATCACTGTATGTAAACCACAGCATAGAGCCTGTAAGCAGACCTTAAGCAATACATGGTTAAAACCAAGTCCTTTATCCTGATCTCACTTGTCCAGTTGTTACTGCGTCTGGCTTGGTATAGAACAGGATTTAAAGCCAAACATAAAAAAGGAACTCTAACAAACTTACCATTACCTCTGTTATATATGAACATAAACACAAATACCCCCAAATTATTTTCAGAGAACTTCACACTCTTCCCAGTTCTCATTCTTCATGTTAAGCATCTCAGTGCTCATTCTTTATATTAGGCTTAATCAATTTAATTTTAATACAGGAAATTATTAATACCAAGAATTGTCCCCTGGGTTAGCCCATCTTGTATAACATTCCACCCTGAATGACTAGCACAAGATTATCCAGGATGTGTGGTCTCTGTGCTAGATTAAGTACCATCCAAAATTCCATATTCCAATGAACTGATTGTGAAAAGCATATAAAACAACATAATTCAAACAGGGTAACTGAAAATCCATTACATATATATATATAGAATCACGTGCCACGTACCAATAGTCCGGCACACGTGTGAAACATATAGAGCAATTAGTTCTCCTTAGGAATGCAAGCAAATGCATTATTTTCAAAGCTATCTAAACTAGTTTTTGAGGCAATACGCTAAACAACAGTCTGAAGAGAAGTTATACCATCCTACTGAGAAATGCAGAATCCCTACCAGTATTTTAGCCAATATGCCCTCATCACTCGATTCCATGGTAACCACTGCTTTGTCCGTTTCAATTTCACACAATGCATCTCCAATATTCACTGTTTCACCTGCAAAATATAACAGAACTTAAGGATACTTATCCTAAACTTCCTTTCAGATCTATTTAACCATGAAAGAGAGCAATCTAGCCACATAATATAATAATCACTTCATAATCTTTATTTTATAGCTAGTTGTTCTCCCACCCTTATTTATCATATTGCATTTTTCCATTCCAAATAAAACCGCCAAGATTCAAGAAACACAAAATGCTGACATGTTCCAAACACCGATGTTTACAGTAAGTTTTCCAAGAGAAACTACACACATAATGAAATTTATTTCCAGAACCACATATTCAGTAACACCGCCATAAATAAAATACTGACCCTTCCAGATTCATTGCCAGCAACCAGTCAGAGTAAGCTATTTAAAATTTTTTAAGACAGTGGTCACAGGCAGCAACATCTTTAAGTATCACAGTTCTGTCATTGGTATCTACACTAATAAAGACAGTCAAAATGCTCAGGAATTTTAATCTCTTTGGGAAAGCACATCTGCAAGCTTGTTTAATGTCCTATATAGTTAAAAAGGGTCTTTCAGGAACATACTTTGTGAAATAAAAATATGCACAAGTGCTAGAAATTGCTTTTGCTACATTACACAAATCCATGATTAATTCTGAAGCATACTCTCCTTCTGCTTTTGAAGAATATCTGTATCTGCTAGCAGATGATAAAGGTATTATGAGTCTGGATTATTTCAGTAAATCAATAGTGAGTAGATGGCCAACATTAAAAGTGCAATTACATTAAAAACTTGGACCTAGTTGAACCTCCTGGCCTCCAACAAAATACAACCTTTTCCTTATAAAAACAATGCACAGATGACTAAAACATGCCTACAATTTTATACAAAGTAAAATTTTAATATTCCCCCATTACCAGAATGCTGCAACCATGTTACTGATCCCAGCACTTACTTTAATCCCCGATACCTCTTTCTTGTACTTAAGCATCAGAATAAACCCAGGGCAGGTTACCATCTGTATTTAGGTAAGAGCCAAACACTTTAAAAAACAAATAACAATTATTTCCTGTTTCAGGACTACATGAATTCAAAGGAAAAATTAGGTGTTATATGATCCTTGTGATCTCTGCAGTAGGAAACAATGGAAATATTCAACACTCGGTCACTTGCATAGTTTTTAAGTCTGAAACATTCCTAATACAGAAATTGGCAGAGAAATACACAAGGTAGCATCTGACCTTTTTAATGTAATAATCCAAGTCACACTGCACTTTGCAATAACTAGAGCATACACAGTTTATAAGAGGAAGTGAGAACTCCAGGCTCTACACCAGTGTTTTAATTTCACTGGATCATTAATTCAAGTAGCCCATATATCAGGTCATTAGGCAAGTACTTCTTAGCTGTTAAGAAATCAAATTGTTGGGCAAATTCTGTAATCTATAGAGCTGAGATTGGCAAGCAGAAAGGAGTTTAACTCTGTATCTTAATCTGCAATCAGACTGTAAGTGTTCTGCACCATGAAAAATAAATCTCTCTGCTAAGAGACCTGCAGCAGTACCTCTAGCAGCGTAGACAGCCAAAGCAAATACCTTAATCCATGGTTTGTCATACATGACATGTCTTAACTTGGGTACCTGAGGTAGTTCACAGAAAACTAAGGATTCCCTTGCACAGGGAAGGCAAGAGGAAGTCTTCAGAGAATCGGATAAACCACTTTTCCACTACTTCCTTTGTTTTCCTTTCATTGCTGCAGCCATAAAGCAGACATAAATTTGGAAGGCAATTGATTAAATGTAATTTTAAGAAGACTTCATAGCAGCATTAAAATCTTATGTCAACATCCAAGTGCAATAGAAAGGACCATAGTTATTTTCAGTAGAGATTGCAAAATTTGCAATAGCTCCTAATCAATGTCCACTCTGATGTCAATTACACATCAGCTTTCCCAGAACGTAGGGTTGGAAAGAACACTTTCACAAAGCACATCTTTGCTGTAACACTTTTAACTGGGAGAGCAGTCTTTGCAACAGAAGTTGCTTGAATGGCAGCTCTCTGAGATTATATCTAATGCCCTTGAAAAATCTTGTGCGGGATTTGCCTTTTTTTTTTTAAACGAATAAGTTCTTACAGCTAAGTTGAATGCTGTGGATCTCTACTGAAGCAGTTTCCTTCTAGGAAATCACATCCTACTGGCATTCTGTTCAGCTACTGACATACAAGTATCCAAATCACAAGATACAAACTTCATTCCTTAATGTACTCTTTGCAAATCAGAGTTGACTGAACATAGAGACTGAAGTCCCTGGAGTTGATGTCTAAAAAGGTGGCGGAGTTACACTACATATGGAAGCTGCTAGCACTGTTGTATATTCTGTTTCCTGCCCACAATAACAAGAGGATTTTGGTCTCCTGGGCCATCAGTCTATCATCTTTCATCAACATTAAATTCATACATAATAAATACAAGTTTTTAAAAACATAGTTCTTATCTCTGTGAGAATGACTTTATTACCCACAGGAATCAATATGAAACTGCATTAACAATGAGAAGGAAAAGTAATGCTGTCAATTAAATTCAGTGTTTTTCCTTGTTCAGTACTGAACTCCTCTGTCTATCCTGTGAAACAATAAAATGAAAACATTTGATATTTACAAAAAGAACAAGAAAAATTATCAAAGTAGTATTATACTGACCTCTTCTGGTTATATAGTGGGAAAGACATTTCATATGGAAGCAGCTTTCTTCTATCAGTTGTTTAAAGAAATATTTATTTTCTTGGATAATAGTTATCAAATATTTATACTTAGCAATGCCACTACTTTTAGATGGTCAGCTCTCTGGAAGATTACGTATTTAAGAGTATCCCTTACAGAGAGGAGGAGTATAAGCATTAAATCATTTTGCTCTTTTCTTCAAAACTTATCTTGACCTCTTTTTTTTAATGTTGTTATTATGTTTATTTTCCAGACTATTAGAAGAAAAGGATATTGATAGGACATATTTATGGTCACAGATGTGGCCAATTAAGACAACATGCTCTACTTTGTTTTGGACCTTTTTCTAACTAGAAAGTAGAGCAATAAAAAGACTAAAATTGTTTTCTCTCAAATCCAACTGTCAACGAAGATCTGATTTTAATTTGAAATAGGTGTGGAGCTTTCTCCCCTTTTGTGTTAGGGTGGGAGCGTAGTGAAAAGACTGAGAAAAACCATTGTATGGCTTTTGCATCCAAACACCCTTTTATGAGGAAAGCCTATTCATTCATGTTGTGGAGCAAACAGGAATCTAGTTCAACTCCTACCATGCTCTTTGCTTTCTTCTGTAATTTTGAATATTGTAATTATTGTAAAACAGGCTACTGTTGATTCTTAATGCATTAAAATTATTGACAACTAAAAAATAGAAAAAGGATCACTCCTTTATTTCTGCATAATCTTGGACTTGATTAACTGAAGGTTCAAGTTTCAGAACATTGATACAACTCCTTTTAATACACAAAAACTGCCATATTGTTCCTAGTAAATTCTGCAGAAATTCTTACTAGAAGTTTCATGCGCAAAAGGCCACGTGTACTACCGGAGCAACACGCTGCCTTTCCAGTCACCTCTCAAAATGTATTCAAAATACGTAAAAGCAAAAGTGCTCTGGTAACACAACGATGGAAGCTGCATCAACACTTAAAACAACAAGCCAAAGGAAATGGCTTATCTAGGCAGAATAGTCAAAACACATTTAATTGCGTCTGTCAAAGATAATAAGCTGTAAGTGATTTTCTTTTCTCCAGATTTCTCCAGATTATAATATCAAATAGCAAATCTAAAAATGTCTGTGAATGAAAAATATTCCTACAGTCATGTAAAACTTGGCAATGCATCCTACAGAAAGGGACAACTGCTACCCGGAACCCAAAGTTACTGTTGAAACTCAGTTTTAATATCAAATTGAAGAGGAGAAAGAGTAGGTGGAGACAGGAAAAAGGTCTCTTGACAGAACAGGAGCTGCTCATTCTTTTACAGATCATTTTTCATTTACATTCAACCTATGTGAAGACAGAACTGACAAAATTTTTATCCAGTTGCTCCAATATATTTTAACAGAAGCACATAGTTGTCAGAGCACAGAGAAACTAAGATAACGAAGGTCCCTAGGGCTTTTTTTTTTGAGGAGTAGCTTGATTTTTTGTTTAGTTTTTTTTAGGGAAAAATTTCCCAATTTAGCATCAGGGTTGTGAATCAGCTTTAACCGTAGACTATAATTAAGATATTAAAACATGAAGCCCCAATAAGTAACTACACATGTCACAGCAGAATAATGAAACACAAACCCTCCTCACAGTCCATGGCTCTCACACTTTCAAAGCTACTGATCAGCCTGACAAACCTGGGAATTAAAAACAACACACCCATTTCCCGCGTGGAACAGCCTAATGGAAACTTAAAAAATACGATCAATACAACCTTTTGGAAGGGAACTAAAGGAAAAGCATTTCAAGAATCAACAATTTCAAGACAGGTACTGTTCAAGATGACAGCATCCATATAGCAAGCATTTTGCTTGAAAACACTAATCTATAACCAGAAAGAATAATCTTATTCTTACAGAAGAGATTTATGTAGCTGAAAAAGCATGAAAGATGTAGCCATAGAAAATGCTGACTTACCTTCTTTTTTTAACCATTTCACAATGTTTCCTTCTTCCATTGTAGGAGAAAGTGCAGGCATAAAAACTTTAATGCCAGGCGTACCTGCAAAACAAGCACACGGTTATCTAGACTAAATACTTTTTCAGTATATGTATTTTCTCAATTAACTGCTTAATACAAATGAAACTAAAAGTGCATGAATCTTAAAGATAGAACAAAAGATTCACTATCATACTCTTTTTTTAAGGCTTACATACAAGCATACTCTCTAAAGAGCACACAGAAAAACAAGACACATTACAAACAGAAATGGAAATTCAAGAATTACAAATTCCTAGACCTGAAGTTTTGCTGATTTTAGGAAATCCACCACAAGTGCTACACCCTCCTTTCTCCTCCCTTCCTTCTCCTCTTTGACCCAGGTCATGGAATTTTTTCCAGTTTAAACCATATCTTTTAATTAATAAAGCTTTCATGATGCTAGTACTCCAGGCACTGGTGAGCTGCCTCTTTCACCGATATTTTCCACTGTTTATCTATACTTTTTACTAGAAAACTACACCTACTTAGCAGAATTTGCCTAATTTCAAGTTGCAGTGCTTTCATCTTATGCATCTGTTAAAAAAGCTCAAAGAACCTCTCATTACAATGTTTCTTCTCCTGGGTGGGCGACTACAGAGAGAATAGGTAAATTCTCAGACTCTTCTTTCCTTTGAAAAGCCAAATAAAAAAGATCTGAAGAGCCCAAAGTGTTTAATCAACACAACAGCACAAGCTCTCTTGTCTGTAATACCCTGCACCAGACAGAGCCGGCTGCCAGGTTCCTTCAGTGGATTGAACTGGCTCCACAAACCCATGCGCAGAAGTGGCACCGCGTAACAGCAACCTGCGTGCCATGTTAGTGGGATTCTTCTGAGGGCAGAGCTCAGGATACAGCACATTCCTTGGCTTCGTAGCAAATTGCAACTCTTGCCATTTGATCCACTATAGCAAAGCTGTATTCTGATGATAATACAAGGGATTCTTTCTGAACTTTTAAAAATAGTTGTGAGGCCAAAAGAAAACTTGTTTTTAGATACATTTTAAGAGGCTGATTTTTGTGGCTCTTTTTCGAACTATTACATCTGAATCTGTATTCAGTTAGAGAACAGAAATAGACACAAAGAAAGCACATTGTATACAATGGCAAGGCTCAATTCTCTTTCATATTCCCTTTACTCTAATAGCCAGCATTAAGGTTTATTATCATTCAACAAGACACACCACCACATTTCTCCCAGTTGCTATATTGCTTAGAGTAAGCAGGAACAGCTGAAAAAAAAACCTTAGAATTCTTTTTAATTTTCTTTACTCATTATTTGCTCTCTAGTTCAAAATTCTTCAGTTTTTCCTTGCCCTTCTTCTTCCAGAAGCTGTGCTAAGGCACATGGAACACATGGAGGCAACTCAGGACAGCCAACATGGCTTTACCAAGGGCAAGTCCTGCCTGACCAACCCAGTGACCTTCTGTGATGGAGTGACTACATCAATGGACAAGCAAAAGACTGCGGATGTTGTCTCTCCGGACTTCTGTAAGACCTTTGACATGATTCCCGACAACATTGTTCTCTCTAAACTGGTGAAATAAGGATTTGATGGATGCAATAGTCTGTGGATGAGGAATTGGCTGGATGGACACATCCAGAGGGTAGCGGTCAACACCTCAATGCCCCAATGGACATTGGTGACAAGTATATCTTAGAGGTACTGGTGGATGAAAAGCTGGTCATGTGGCACCCTTCTGGCTCACAGCCCAGATGGAAAACCATATCCTCGGCTGCACGAAAAGCAGGGCATCCAACAGGTCAAGCGAGGTGATTCTGCCCCTCTAGTCCACTCTGGTGAGATCCCACCCAGTGTACTGCATCCAGCTCTGGAATCCTCAGCACAGGAAAGACAGGGATGAGTTGGAGGGGGTCCAGAGGAAGGCCACAGAAATGATGAGGGATAGAACACCTCTTCTATGGGGAAACATCAAGAGAGAGTTGAGGTTGTTCAGTCTGAAGAAGGTTCCAGAGAGACCTTATTGCAGTCTTTCAACACTTAATGGGAGTTTCTAAGATAGGGACAAACTTTTTATTAGGGCCTATAGCAATAGGACAAAGGGCAATGGTTTTAAACTGAAAAAGAGTAGATTTAGACTAGTTATAAGAAAGAAGATTCTTAAAATGAGGGTGGTGAAACACAACAGGTTGCTTGGAGAGGTGGTAGATGCCCCAGCACTGAAAATATTCAAGGTTGGGTTGGATGGGGCCCAGAGCCACTTGATCTAGTTGAATACTCCCCTGCTCATTGCAGGGTGTTGGACTAAATGACCTTTAAAGGTCCCTTCCAACCGAACCCTTCTGTGATTTTTGCTTTTTTAAATGTGAAATAAAAACACTGTAGCAAACCTCTAATGGCTTAAACAGCCATCAATGATCTTGACATTTAAAAATGCATCAAGAGCAGAAAGAGAACTATTTACTCCCTAGAGCTCCCAGATAGCAACACAACCAGGATCATGCTCCCCAAAACACTTGTATTTTGTGAAAATGAGCTCAGTAGCATGGTTCATATTCTCAGAAGATGGCACGAACAAATATACATATTTTTTGTCTAAGTCTTTCCACGGTACTTATAAATGTTTTTCAGTTTAATACTACTCATAACTGTAATGTTTAGAAATGTATTTAGACAGCGTTCCTTGTAACACTGGCAAGTCCCATCTGAATTACCTCCAGGGATTTTCTTTAAGAAGTTTATTCTTTCAACCTCTCATCTAGGACTAATACACAGAAAAATAGACTAATGTTAAGTATGTTTATCCATGTTTATTTTCCAAATATAATTTTGTACTATTTGAAGAATGATTGACAAATTACCGTATGGGTTAACAATTGTCTTTATATATATGTACTGAAAAATAGTATTTATTGACAAGTACAAGTAGAAAAGAACACATTAGAAAAGGCAAAGCAGTGTTCTGAGTTTCACTGGTCTAACTTGACTAGTCTAACTTCAATAATCAAAATATTATTTCAAATTCATAACCCAAAAATATGTAGGACTATTGAGAACTAGTGGACAAACTTCCTTGGAAAAAGTGAAAATAATCCACATTTTTAATGAGGCAAAAATTTTTAAACATGGTGGTTCACATGTTTCACTTCCATGAAGAGCTACTTGATCCACTTCCCAGAATATGCTTCATACTTTGGCATAAATACAAAACTGAGCACTAAATTTGTGCAGCTGTAGCATTTTCCCTTCAATGTTATGAGCAACTACCACAAAACATACAATCTGTTTTAGTCTTTTGATCAGGTCAGGAGGGAAGATGCAGCAGCAAGTACCCATGAAATGGTCAAATTAAAAAAAACCCAAACAAACAAACAAAAACCCCCCAAAACAAACAAAAAACCACCAGGATACAAAGTGGAAGGAAGAATTCAAAAAAAAAAAAATCAAGGCATATGTCAAGTCTGAAAATAAGAAACTGCCACTTTCTCTGCTGTTGTGTCCTACTGCAGGACTGGTAACTGCAACTGAGAAGCAGAACTCGAACTGACTAGAAGGTCTCTGACTATACCTTTAATAGCCAATACAGTACTAACAGTCTTCCCAGACACTTAACTAACAGTCACACTAAAACAAAAGCACACCACACAGAATAAACCTACTTGGCACTAGATAAAAACTGCAAAACCTCTACTATGGGAATTCAGAGAAATACTCACAATGGTAACTCAAATCCTTTCCTTCATCCTTCCTCAGCTTTCCACTTTCTCCATGAAGGGATTCAATGCATGTTCAGTTTGTATATCAAACACACTGAAGGACAGGGCTTTAACAGAAGAACAGGCCAGTGGACCTCTATGATTTCCTACATATTACAATCTAAGAATCCCAATGACAGTGAATTTTGTATTTAAACTTCTTCAGCATAACACACTTTTGTTACCTCTTTTTGTCCCAGTTTGATATGGAACCAGCTACAGCATTTGCAAACCAAAAAACCTGCAGTGAACTGAAGACAAATATTTCAATGTGCCCCACAGGGAGATATTTCATAACTTCTTAAGCCATAATCTGTAATCAGTAGAGAACTGAAATATGTACTCCAACTTGACACCAATTATAAGATTAAGAAACACTAAAATCAAAGAAAAATTGACAGACCTTTATCATAAAGAGGTAATTCTATTTTTTTCTATTTTTCCTCCTTCCCTGTGACCAACAGACCAGGAATTCCATTCTGAATAAGTTGTTTTAATTATGCAAAACTAGCTTTTCATCTATCACCATCACAGAAAAGGACAGAAACACACAGAGAAACAAAAAACTAAAGTAACACAACCAAATCAGATCCAAATGAGCCAACCCTTCAAATGCTCATGTTTTCAGAAACAGAAAAGTGGAAAACTAAAACTAATGCTAAAATAAAACTGACAACTTTAAATTCTCAAACTAGAAACCAAGAGCGAATTTTATGTTCAAAAGCGCTGTATTTTACCAGTGAAAATACGACTTGACTTTTTGTTTTCATTTTAGAGGCCACATAAACATTTAAGAAAGACAGTGTCACCAAGATATGCACCACCTTGAAAAGCTGTAAGGAATACTAGAAGGGTTCAGTGAGGAAAGACTGAATGAGTTCAAGGTGTAATATATCCACCTTAATACAAAAAAGCTTACTGTAAGGAAGTAAACAAGGTTTCACTCTTTTCCATATCCAAATTTAGAATTTTGACTCCAACTATTAAATACTGTCACCACAAAGATATAAAGCACTAAAATAGATTGCCTGGAAGGACTGTAGACAAGAGGTCTTTAAAGAATTAAATAATAAGACTAATTTAGAGGTAGGCAATCCTAAGGAAAATATTTTCATGCTGCAAAGCAGCAACGGCAAACAATGCTGGAAGGAAGGGAATACTGAGATCTAAATTATGATTAAAATCTTTGAACTACTGAGTTTTATTACATAAGTTCACTTCTTTATAAGTGCATTTAAAATCCAAAGAGTTCAGGGGTTTCATGCTCAGCGTCACACCAGGACCTCCTAACAATGCACCTGATTATTGTTTAAATGTTTTACAACTTGTAACTTATAGATCCAGTAGGAAAAGATCACATTTCAGCATCCAAAACTCTTCCCACATCTCTTAAAGAGAGAGGAAAATATGGAAGATAAATAGATGATGTCTGATAATTGTGTAACAAACTCCTGAAAAATGCATCTTGAAAGGTTGCTGTCATAACCTCAGATCTTTACTCCTGTGTAGGAATATATATTAGTGATGCCTTGGGATTAATAAATTCAAACTCTATTTCTCCATGAAAATGTAAAATATACATTCCATATCCTTCTTAAGTTAGTTGAAACATTACCTGGAGAGTAAGATGACAGAAGTGTGGTGGAACCTCCAAACATGGACCAAAAGAAACAAATAAATCCCTTTCCTTTTCAGTGCTTAGCTATACTTACATCAAGAAAACACCCTCCTGTTTTTCATGATAGGAACTTTCTTCTGTATTCACAACACAGTATTTTCATATTTGAAGGCCTTATCTCCCCTGAACTCATTTTCCTCTCTAGATTCCAACTCCTTCAGCTTTTTTCTCAGTGATATCATTTTCTAGGCCTTTAATAATTCTCACGTCTCTCCGAATCATCTCCTATCGGCCCATAGGCATCCTGCTGTACTTCCAGCGGCTGCAGAGACCACACCAACCCATCTCCTCCCGGGCCCATTGCCGCTCAGCCTGTGCCCAGCACCAGCCCGGCCTCGCCACCCGCACCGGGCACTGCCAGCTCCCGCCCCTCGCCCAAGCAGGCCAGGGGGAGCTGCAGGCCCTGCGAAGGACTCACGGTGGCGAAGCTGGTGGATAATTGTGTCCCGTGGGAGGAACCCCACGCAGGGCAGGGACAGGGCTCTGTGCTGCCCCCGAGCAGCGCCAGGACAGTCTCATCCCCGTGTCCCTGCGCCACGGGGGGCAAGGAGCCAGTCCTGGGGGGAAGGTGTTATTAAGATTTGATTTCCCATTACCCTGCTCTGATTTCGACTGGTAATAAATTCAATTAATAAGTCCAGGTGGAGCCTGCTGGTCAGTGACCTCTCCCTGCCCTTATTCCAGCACAGGGACGTTCCGTGCCGCCTCTCCCGCGCCCGGCGGAGGAGAGCAGTGACAGTGCGGTTCTAGAGGCTGCCCGACACCCAGCCAAGGTCAACCCACCCCAGCCCCTCACCCAGCGCCGCAGGTCCCGGCCCGCACACCTGCGGCAGGGCGGCCATCACCACTCACCCAGCAGGTCGCGGGTGCCGTGCAGGTGCCTCCATCCCGCCCGGGCGGGCAGACAGAGCCCACTGCCCAGCGCCGCCCGCCCTGCCCGCAGCAGCCGCAGCGCCCGCTCCCCGCCCAACCACAGGGACGCCGCCATCTTGCCGCTGCTCCGCGCCGGGGCTGCCCCACTGCCTGCCTGAGCACAAACAGCCCGGCCCGGCCCGGCCCGCCCCCCGCCCCAGGGCGGAGCAGCGGCCGCAGCGACCCCCGGCCCGCGGCTCTGAGCGCCTCTATCGCCCCGGCCTTGAGCAAACGCCCACGGCGGGGACACCGGCGCCTGCCCGCCCGGCCCCGGCCGCTGCTCCCCCCGGCACTGCCGCCCCCCGGCCCGGGGCGGGTCCCGCGCTCTCCGTCCCGCCCACTCCGGGAGCAGCCGGCGCTCCGCGGGCACCCGAAAAAAGCCCCCGAGGGAG
>WBMV01000007.1:121643-135107 GCA_013396655.1 Campylorhamphus procurvoides
CCCCCGAGTGAGGCCCCCGAGCAATGGCGGCAGCGGAGGGGGACGCGCAGCAGGTACTGGGGGTAGCGGGGCCGGGGCGGGAGGGACACGGCCTGTGCCGCGGAAACGGGGCCATCAGCCGGTGATTTTGTGGTTGCCCGTTGTTAGAGGTGCCCCGGCAGTATCGGCGGATGACAAGCTGGCGGTGAGCCGGCAGTGAGCTCTGGGAGTAGGCAGGAGTCGGGCGCGCTCAGCCTCCTGTATTCAAGGAGTAATGTCCGGAAAGTAAACGGCAAGAATTTCCACCTCAGCGTGAGGTGCTTCCTCACGTTGAGGGTGGCAGAGCGCTGGAACAGGCTGCCCAGTGAGGTCGTGGAGTCTCACTCTCTGGAGACATTCCAAACCCACCTGCACACGTTCCCGTGTCAGCTGCTCTAGGGGACCCTGCCATAGCAAAGGGAGGCTGGACTGAAAGATCTCCAGAGGTCCCTTCCAACCCTAACTGCTCCGAGATTCTGTATAAAGATGTAATGAAATTCACTACACTTCCCAAAATGTTGCCAGCTGTCAGTCTGGCTGCAGCTACTGGACTCGTGGCCCTTTTTATTCTAACTCTGGTTTTTAGTTTGTTTCGTGGTTTTGTTTGTTTTATTTGGTTGGTTGATTGGTTTTCTTGTCTCTCACTGGGATTTTGTACGTTATCACAACCAGGAGGTGAGTTGCTAGTGCTGTGCTTTACCAAAGGAAGCAAACACTGCACTGGAGCATATGAAACATGACCTGGATGGGGCTTAGAATACCTCTCCAGATTGTAGGTAGCACTAGTCAGGAGAGCAGCACGAACCTACAGCAAGGGGAGATAAGGGTTATCAGCAGCCTGTCAGGGAAGAATCAAAGGGTCTACTTGGTCATTAAAAAAAAAGAGGAGCAAATGGAGTTGTTGTCTTAATATGTAAAATGTTACAGAGATGAGAGAAGGCCATCTTTTTGTCTACATAACCGTTAGGTAGGAGAGAGCAGATTAAAGTTTCCGCAAGCAAGGTTTAGGGTAGGCATTAGGAATATATTTCTAACCTGGGACAGTTAAATAGATTGCCTGAGGATCTTGTGACTCACTGTTGTTGAAGGTTGTAAAGATGACATTAAAGTCGAAGGTTCCAAACCTTGTCAAACTCGCCCTAGGCTGCCATCTCCATTAATTCACCTTGCCTGTCTCCTGCCTCGGTCTCACTGCTGTGCTCTTGCACCTGTGCCTGTTCCATGCTGCTTCCCCACACCTCCTCCTGCAAGTCCAACACCAGCTGGACGCGTTTTCCTGCTGCAGCAATGTGCGGGTGTTCTCTCTGTTCAGAGGGACTGCATTAGGCAAAGCCTCGGCTTGCTGTGATTCTATGGGCCAGGAGACAATATTAGGCAGGGTTCTCAAAATACCAGTTCCCCTTTGCTTAATTCTTACAGTCTTTAGACCATCAAGGGTCATGCAGGATTCACCTCTAGATTCACTTTGCCTTGGGGTGGTGAGGGAAAGCAGTGACAGCACCACTTTTTTCTAAATATTTCAGCAAATATATTGGCACCAACTAACTACCTGCCTCCCAGTTTTGCAGTGTGCTGCTTTGCTTTTGCTCTCTGTGTTCTGTGGATGTTGACAAAATACTCCCCCCTAGTGTGGATTCTTGCTGGTAAATGAACATTTGTCTTGGAAATGTCCTTTCATGGGCATGAATGACTAAGGTGGGCAGTAGAGCATTGAATTATTTGTTATTCTAAAAAGCTAGTTACTGCAAAAAAAGCTCCTAGTTACTGCAATAAACAAATTTAAGAAGGGCACACCATAAATGATCATTTCAGTGAGAGGTTTGTAGTTGCTATAAAAACTGACAGTTCAAAGCTTTTAAGCAGAGGAGGAATTCTCACCACATTGCTTTCCTATCTCTTCCATAGAATTATTTCTTTTCTCACCTAAAAATGCCCTCCTTTTGCATTATAGAATCACTGTGTGGTGCTGAAGGTGGTGTATAAAATAATTTTTTGAAAGGCTTATGACATTATATTTGCTATTTTATTTGATCCATCTCTATGCTGAAGACAGACTTTAAACAGAAATGTACCATTTTATTGATAGTGCTTTTTTGACTTTACATGTACAGCATAGCACAAATCTGTTTCACCACCTCAGACTTACCCACTTCGTGACTATTCAAAGGAACCTCATCATGGTTTACTACCCACCAATATGATGTATCAATGATGTGATTTCATCTGTGCAGTCTGTGCTTATTTCTGAGGAAAATACATGATTTCTCAGCAATTTCTGAAGGGGGAAACACAGTTTATTTACTATAAAATAGTATATATAGTATACACAATATATATGTATATATAGTGTATACTACACTATAGTATAGTATAATTTATTTACTATGATCTGTAAAAATAACCACATTGTAGTTCAGTTTTACCCCTTTTGCAAATTATCCCCAAATTTGTTTGTTTCACAAGCAGCCTGAGACCACCTTGATTTTCATTATATTAGATCCATATTGTTTTCTGGGTTTTTAGGTTGGGAGAGTGGGTTTGTTCTGCATAATTTTTTAAATTATATTAGGTACAGTGATTTGAATAAAATAGGAGAAAACTATTTTTCTTTCAGCAACCAGAGTCTTGCAGAATAAAATAATTTTTTTTAAAGATTAGATTGTGGAAAATTTTGAGTGAATACTTCCACTCAGTTTTGTTTAGTAGTTCTCCAGCAAATTTGTTTTCTAAGTAATACTTAATGGATTTAAAAATTAGTCACTTTTTGCAGTTCATGGAAATTCTTGGAGCTTTTCTTCATACCTAACAGCATGTACAAGTTTAGGCTAAGATGACAACAGCATGGCAGCAAAGAACTTGTTCATGATAGCTATATCAGGAAATTACTGGGCCAGATCCTAAGTGAGAGATAGGAAGGAAGAGGTAACCAGTGGCAGCTGCACTTCAACTTAAAAATGGAATTTTAAAGTACTGCCAACTGAGATTTGACAAAGAATAATCCTGTTGAGTTGCCTGCTGCTTTCACATGTGTTCACTCCCAGGCTCATTACAGCAAAACCTATTTTTTAGTTACGGAAAGTAATGTCATTTTTATTATCAGTAATTTTAGACATGAAGTGCTCTAATATTTCTATTTAGATAGCTTATGGTTATCCTCAATATCCACTGATCCTGGAAAAATATTCTTAAACTCTGAGCATTGATTTGTAATCCTGGAAATCTGCAAAAAAATAGTAAAAATCTCTTGATTATGTTTATTCTTGATAGGAAGAATTTTTGAATTTGAACTTCTAGAAGTTCTTTTTAATAAGTGGTTAAACGCACTTATGTTCTCCCCTAAATATGAATTTTCCAGTAAATGTCTAGATTTATCAAACGGGAAATATGTAACAACTAGAGGAGTGTTATAAGCTAGGTTTTGTTATAGCTGTGTACATTCCATAAATAATAGCAAGCTAAACCTGTTTGATATCAATTTATTCTGTCAGAAGAGACGTAATTTTTCTTTGGAGTCAAAAAAATACCAGTGTAGTACATAGGTGAGAAATAAAAATGAAATACAAGGGATGTAAGTTTGAATAAGAGTTAACACAAGGTACTGTGGTATCTATTCACCTGTCTCAGTTTTGAGACTAGAATGAAGATAAAAATGATGTACAGCCATTTATTCTGTACAAATAAATCACAATCTCAAAACAGGAACTCATAATTTACACATATTATGTGCTTGTTTTATATTTGTAAACATATGACACATGCATTAATATTTTCAGATTCAGAGTACATTTCAGAGTCTTTAGTCTTGGAGGAACGTTTCACTAGTCGGACTATTTTTCATGTATCTTATTATTTTCAGTGGCAAACAGCTGGAAAGGAGTGGTTTCTTTTTCAGTTTTGTGAATGAGGAAGATCTCAGGTTTTTCTTTTTTCACTGCTAGTTTAGGTTTGCTTATTTGGCCTGGGATCTTTGTTCTTTCGTATACTCTTGTATCTGCTGTTCTCATTGTTTCAGGTCATGTGAACTGATGAAGGTTTGCTGGTTAGAGTCTTGTTTCTATTGCTTGAAATGAGTAAACACATGATTTTTTAATGTATTAAGACACTTTAAATAATAGAAAGAAAATCAGAGAAGGCAGGAAACTCATACAAGAAAAAAAGTGGCTGTATTACTGTGGTCATGTAGGTGGAAATCTTACCCCATTCCTGGGAGTTAAATTCACATCAATAAATATACTTTTCTGTTTCTCTACTTTAAATTTCCTACTTGATGGGTTCAGTTGTGTCAGGATCTTTGTGAAAGGACGTGCGATTTTTATTTTTACACTGGTAAATGGGGTAGGACTTTGGCTTTTTATTCTCTGAGATAAGCTAAAAGAAATAAAACAATATTAAAATGCATAAATTCAAGCACACAACATGAATTAAAGTAGCATCTCACAGCTTTCTCTGTGATAACTGGTTACATTTCTCATGTAAATGAGACCAGTATTCAAAATTTTTTGTTTTCCAACGTAGTACTCTTATCAAAGACCAGTACCATGAGGCACAGCTTCTGTAGTTTTCTAAGTTTAGTGCAGAGTCATGTTTAGGATTTCCAATAGTTTTGGCTTGTACTGTAAAGCCATTCTGTATTAGATTAACTATAAGTGAATCTCTGACTACAGATACCTGTGGTTAATATATAGCTACAGATTTATCTATTGATGTAATAAACAGTGGAATATGGAAACATTTAAGAATTTTTTTTCCCTTCTGAAAGAAATATTGAAATAATGACATTTGCCTGCTGCCTAAACTGCATGTGAAGTAACTTCACAATGTAAAAATGTAGGAATGTGAAGTTCATAAAAGAATTTGCCTGTATTTTCTATTGTATTTTTGTCTGCTATTTAAAAATATATAACAACTAATAAAGTCTATTCTACTGAAATTTGTAAATCAATCAAAATAAACACAGAAAACAGGAAAAACTATTAGTTGAGCTTTTCAAAATGGCTAATGTTAGATGCATTTATTTTCCTTTTTTTTTGTGGCAATAGTGCATGACATAATCTTGTTGGTATAATATTTACGGGCTGCTGCACTCAAATAAATTTGAAATGAGACCTTTCCTGTGAAAGATAATCAGACATGGGTTTTATATGGGGGTTTTGTTTGTTTGTTTCTAGATGTGAAGGTCCCTGGCAAAGCATAAAGGGCATTGTGTAAACTTGCAGTCATTTTGTAAATTAAGCATAAATTAAGACTGTTGTTATGCAGTATGAAGGTCCTACTCCTTTAAACTCTGTTTCTTATGTTTGTGGTGTTTCTGATGTTTTCTCATTTATTTATTTCGTTTATTTTTAGGATGAGTTACATCCAAGGAATCTTATCCCGGAGCTTTGTAGACTCTTTTATGGTTTAGGCTGGGTAACGGGAACTGGTGGAGGAATCAGCTTGAAACATGGGTAAGTAATGATGAAAGAGAAAGAATGTGATGGTTAGAGAGAGGCTGGCTGTGTTTAGTAGTTTGCGAGAGCAGTTCAATTCCATGAAAAATGTTTGAAGGTCAGGAGTGAGCAAGGAGATAGAGGGAGAAATAAACAGTGTGCCAAATTTAACTGTATGGGGGGGAGGTGACTAGTCTGAATTAATCATTGTAATCCCTTCAGTGGAGAAAGACCACTTCAGAGTGTGACTTTTTTTTCTGTTCTTTTCCTATCTTTGTTTAAGGTAGATGAATTGTCTTTAAAGAACAATGCATTCCCTCTCTTTCATTCCATTGACTGTGGAATTTAGAGTGGGTTACACCAGGCACACAACTTTCAAATGCCTGTGATTAGATGAGATCAGTCTCACCCTAGACATTTTGCAGGCAAGTAATTTCCTTTGAGAAGGAAATTAACTGTTCTACAGAGATAATTTCTGAGGAGACATACTTGACATGTAATTAAAGCAGGACAGGTAACAGCAACAATTTTTGGTGTGTATCTGCTACTAAGAAGGACCACTTTGTGTTTTCATTTTCTTGTCTCCTCTCTAATCGTAATTCCCAAGCTTTTAATGGAGACAGAGCTCCTCTCAGTGGCCACTGACAAAACTCCTCATGCTACAAAATGCCTTACACAGGGCCTGCAATTCTGTCCCCAGTCACAGGGTTGTGACACTGACTTGAGAGTGTCTGACTTCTCATTTTCTGGTATATTCTTGCATGCATGGACAAACAGCCATTGCTAATTAAATGTGTGTGTGTGTATGAAGAAAAGGCCCTAAATGCAAATATTTGTGCTGTTTGGACTTTGTGTAGGTCATTTCACCTCCCTGCTTGACTTTGCAAGGAAAGCAACAACAGTAATAATGAGAAATGATTAGGGGGTTAATTCTTGTTTTTAAAGTTGTCCATGGAAAGATCTTTCTAGCATTAATTTGTCATCAGTAGCTAAATTTAGCCTATTTTCTTTGTCATTTCAGCATCACTTGTGTTGGTTGTGGCAAGACAAATGGCATTATCAGGGAATTCAGTAACGTAGTATAGTTTTCTTCAGCAGTTCTATTACTTGGTTGCTCAGACTACACAAAGATAGATTTTTGAAATACATTTTGACTTGGTACCGATATTGTACGTGGCCTAGGAATGATTATGTGTGTGTGCTCTACTGCTTTTTATCTACAGTAACAGTAGCTGTGTTTCAAAATGAGTAGCTATAAGACAGAGATCTGACTATCTTAGAATTGTTACATAGGAAATAGTGAACAATTGAAATTTGATTCAAATATAACAACTCATTTTACCAGCTAATCCTAATCAGCATTACTCCCTGTGTGGTTCGTATCAACTACTCAGAAAAAAAAAGCCAATTTGGCTGTGGGATGGCATATTAAAATGGATCTAGAATTCATTGTCAGGTATCGTGTATTTTGAAGGCTGTACTTCATCATCAGATTTTTCCTTTCTGGTTAAAAAGAAAAAGTCTGTTTTAAGGTAAATTACATGTCTTTTATTAGTAACCAAATTACCACTTGATTTCTTGCTGTGTTGCTCTGTCAATTACCTGGCTCATGCAAAGGAATTAAGACTAAATTAATGCAATGTTGGCAGTGTTAATTCATGAACATTAAAAATTAAAAATATGATAAAAGCCACATTTTGACGTGTTTCACAGACATTTTACCTCTATGAATAGTACATCATCTTAAGAGTTTTTATTTTTGGAAGAGTTAAAATCACAGAATTGTCTAGGTTGGTAAGGATTGTTAAGAACCTCGAATTCAACCATAAACCACTGCCAAGTTCACCACTAAAACACATCCCTAAGCACTATGCCAAAAGCCGTTTAAGTACTTCCAGATATGGTGAGCCAACTGCTTCCTTGGGCAGCTTGTCACAGTTCTTGATAGCCTTTTCAGTGAAGAAACTTTTCCTAGAATGAAATCTAAACCTCCTCTGGTGCAACCTGAGGCCATTTCCTCTTGTCCCATTACTTGTTAACTGGGAGAAGAGAGCAACCTCCACCTCACCACAATCTCCTTTCTGGGAGTTGTAAAGAGCAATAAGGTCCCCTCTGAGCCTCCTTTTCTCCAGGCTAAAGATCCACAGTTCCCTCAACCACTCCTCATAAGACTTGTGCTCCGGACCCTTCACCAGCTCCATTGCTTTTGTCCAGAAATATGAACTTCTCGTGGTCTGCAGGAAATGTGTCTGTAACGTGACTAATTATTCACTAGATGTCTCTGTGCTCCTGAGTTTACTGTGTGACCGTTGAGCCGAATAGTGTTTACAACTGAGAGAGAGAATATAGTTGGGGATTTCTTGCTAATAAGGAAAATAATTCAGATAGCATCTTAAAATAATTTGCATTTATATCAATTTATGTAGTTTTTGTTCATGTAGACCTTGCAAGAGGTGATGCACTTCTACTTGAATTTCATGAATTTAATTTCCTTGTGTTACTGGTATCTCTTTACCAATATAAATAAATATGCAACTCGACTAAAACCCTAAACTGCACAGTTAAAAATGGAAGTATTTATATTGTAGTATGCTATAGATAATTATTAGTTTATAGGTAGTCTATGGATTTTTAAGTAAGTTTTGTGACCTGCTTTGTCACAGATCAGTATCTGCTTGCAATTTTTTGTTTAAGTTTTATTCTGAATTCTGGGAATTAGAATTTGAATTATTGCAGGGAGCTGCTTTTTTTTTTGTGGTGGGAGAAATGAGCTGCACTTCCTGCGTGTGTTTCAGATTTCTTGCAAAGCTGAAAGCAGGGCTTTGTACCCCTGTGAGTTAGAGATCTTATATGCCCTTGTACAGTTTGGTTCTATTGTGAAAACCATTTACATGTCACTGTATGGAAGGAGCAAGAAAGTTATTAAATTATGAGGGGCTAGATTTGCTATTTCCTTTTCATTGGATCAAGAGCTTTAATGCCTGTGCAGTTGAACAGTCACGGTTCAACTGTGTTTACCAATTTTCACTGTCTACAACTTTTCATAGGAATGAAATCTACATCGCTCCTTCAGGAGTCCAAAAGGAAAGAATACAGGTATGTTAAGCTGTACTTCTACCTCAGAGCTCATCTGGAGATGGATTAAAGTGCCTTTGTTTAGAGTTTCATTTTTCCTTACATAAAGTTAGAAACTTGTTATACTGTTGACTGCCTTACCGAAAAAATTGATTTCTCCCAGTATTCCACTGTCATAGTGAGCCAATATGTGTTTCAGTGGCCAGTATCTATTAGTCTTGGTGGTCTCTTTGCATTGAATTAACACAAAATGGTGTGAGATTTGAACATTACTCAAATACAGCTTTATTCTTTGTCAAGCTTGATTATAGCTGTCTGGCTGCAGTTTCAAGTTACTGTGGCACATAGGTAAATAAGCATTAACACCTCATCACTGTGTATTTTCATTTGAGTGATTACAAATATTACAGAGTCTCTGTAAATAGTCTCTGTAAATAGTTGGGCTCTCCCCATGAAAAGGTGACCTTGTCTGTCTGTCTCCTTTCCAAAAAAAAAAACAAACCAAAATGTAAGTGAAGGGGAGAATGGTAAATGATAATTATTTTAAGGCAGGAGGAACTCCCCCAGAATAGCATAATATGTGGAAAAGATTTGTCATTTCATAGATCTGAGAATAAATAAAAGGAGTGAAAGGAATCTCTTCACTGATAGAAACTTGGGGTTTCACAGCATTGTTTGCTGGGGACGTGAACAAGGAAGTCAGGCAAAGGTATGTAAGATAACCATGGTGGTCTGTTCTGTGTTATCAGTAGCAGTGGTTTGAGTGTAGTCAGTGAGGAAATCTCTTGCTACTGTATCTTCTGCTGACTTGTAAAATAGCATTTAAAAAGAAAGTTTTATTGCTGTCCTGGACAATTCTTTGAACTATTATGAGTAATTGATTAATGCAAAAGTACCATTTGTGTAAAGCCACTAAAAGCAAGGTTTCAAAAGAAATAATACTACAAGTTAATAGATAAGTGTAACTCATGTCCTTTGTTGGTTGTTTAGGTGGGGAGGGAAAATTACATTTCTTTTTTTTTTTTTTTTTAATCAGTTACTACTTTTTCTTTTGATCTATTTTCTGCTATTTGGGTACAGGCTGTCTCCTTTCTGAGAAAATTGTGGTTTTGAAAATACCTGCTTGGCATCAGTCTGAATAAAAAGAGTACCTAATATTAATTCCCATTACACAATGTCAGTAAGTAGTATGAGAAGCTAGAATAAATGTGGTACTTTACAGCACTTTTATAAAGCTAAAATCACATTCTGTATTAAGTATATGGTTCATATGTATTTGTTTAAGTAGAAGGAAAGCAAAACTATTTGAGTCATGACAGTTCAAAATAGTTTCTTCATTCTTACAGCCAGAAGATATGTTTGTTTGTGACATGAATGAACAGGACATCAGTGGTCCTCCAGTGCACAAGAAGCTAAAGAAAAGCCAGTGCACACCTCTTTTTATGAATGCCTACGCTATGAGAGGTATGTAGCAAGTGTTGTTAGTTCAACTATGTCTGAAACACTGTAAATGTACATCCACAAAATTGATATTCAATACCATATTCTTTATACATGAACGTTAGAGTGAAATAAACATGAAACTATAAAATAAATTGATTTGCAAAGGTATATATACAATGGAAGGGAATCTGTGTTAATATTCTATGAGAGTTATTTACAATTTTATTTTCTCATCTAACTATTCCTGTGATTATCTTTTCAGCACTGATTTTTAGTGCAGTATATTGGTAGGTTGTGGGGGAAGCTGGGGAATTTGCAGTGGGTTTATACCAGTGGTTTTGTGTATTCAGCAACTATAGTTTAGATCCTTTTGCAATGGCTGAGATGAACATTATAAATTATGAATAGGTGAAAAAGGCATGAATCTTTTCTGCTGCAGGTGGACAGTAATTGAGAGCTTTTGATATTGTGTAAGTTTTACATCTTTTATTTTAGAAAGAATTTAGGTAGTCTCTTCTGGTCTCCCTGCACAAGAAGCTTACACGTGTACCTGAGGAATGGCAACACTGCAACTTTATAAGGAGATTATAATTATTGCCTGCCTATCTTTCCATCATGTCATAACAACAAACATTTTTTCAGAGAACCAGTGGATAAATGAAGGAGACATAAAAAGAAAGTAGAAGTCTTTAAAGTTTTGTCTCACAAATAAGTTTGGAAATTCTTAAAAATCTCAGAACTGGTAAAATTAATGTTGTGTTTTCATCATTGTAGTATGTAAAGAAATATACAAATAGTATTTCTCCTTGAATTTGTACAAGTAGTTTCTCTCCTGGAATGTGTCACTAACTAAAAGTTAACACTAGTGTCCTAAGACAATCTGTAATTATCTTTTGTAGGTGACTAATGATCTCATACCTTCATTTTGGTTGCTGTGTATTTTTTTCTCTAATGCAGTAGATCAGCATTTGCTGAGATGCCTAATCAAAGGAAATTAATTTTCCTAATAGACACATTTTTAAACTAGTTCTAAAAATAGTTCTTTTATTTCTTTTTGTGTTCTTAGGGGCAGGTGCAGTGATCCATACTCATTCCAAGGCTGCTGTTATGGCTACCCTGCTTTACCCAGGGACTGAGTTCCGTATTACCCATCAGGAGATGATAAAAGGAATCCAGAAGTGTACTTCAGGAGGCTATTACAGGTACTTCTCTATACTTAAGAAAAGAGGCATGAGATTTGATCATTCGTTTTCAACAATATAAATAGATTACATGAAAGTGTGTAACATAAGGTATTAGGAATAAGAAGTAAAAAGACCTCTGGAATAAATGAGTCATTGGATTTCTGTAAGGTCGCAAGCCTGTGGAACAGATCGAGATAAAATCTTGTAATGTCACATCTGCTGTGGTCTTTGAGCTATAGAAACAAACCAAATAAAGAGCTGTGTCCTGAGATGTTGACATATCTCTACAGTGTTAAACTGAAACTGGAGCCAACCAGCATTAGGTTGGATTGATAGCATGTACAAACTGCATTTGGGTGGACTTCACATATCACTGCCTGTGCTAGTTTAGGGCATGTTAAGAGAGAAGAGGATTTCAGATTTTGCTTGACAGAGTTTGAAAGAAAATTTAGAATAAACAGCTCATTAAAGATAATGTTATTACTTTTCAAGGATGAGCTCTGAGGTAAGTGCTGAGTTATTCCAAATTATGTGTGATAGCTTGTTTTGAGGTCTCCACCCACAGAGTGTTGAATTGGGATCTGCAAACAACATTTATGTAACATATGACAAGTAGATGAGAAATTGAAATGCTAAATTCTTTCCACTTTTTGATGTTAATTTTTATATCTAACTATTGCCCTTTGGCAAGGGAGCAAGGTATATGTGATTTTATGCCTGGGCATATTTTGTTCCATTTTGGTTGACTTGCCAACTTTATCTTCTTGTCAGCATTAGCATGAACATTTTTAATGTGGCAAAATACAATCCCTTGTGTTGAGTTATCTAACAACACTGGTTTTAAAAACATCCACAGCAATTTTCTATTTTGGATATGCACTTTGAACTCTCAAATATTCCTAACTGTTAGTCAGGAGATGTTGTATTTTAGTCAGGAGATGTTGTATTTATTGGGTTCCCTAACTCCAAGTTGTTGTGCCATCCTGTAATTTTACCAGAAAAACTAAAGAAATCAAAGCTCCAGATTATATGGTTCATAAGCAAATATTTGTCCCTACTACACTGATTCTACTGTCTTGCCTCACGCAAAGCTCCCCATTGAATTCCAAAGAAATTTGATAGTAGAAAATGAGACCTTTCAAAAAAAAGGATTGACAGTATACTGTTTGTAATTGGAAGATGTCCAGGAAAATGCTATAGATATGATAATCAGAAGTATTTGTTGGCCCAAATGTGATGCCAGAGTAGTTTTCCCTTCAACTTCTCTAGAAGAAGAATTAGATCAGTAGTAAACAGCTTTGAAAATGCAGACTATCACAAAGCATTGTAAATAAAGTTCTACTAAATGTAGGATGCTTACTTTTCAATGAAACTAGAGAAATATCAAGTATTTAGCTCATTCAGAGTCTTCTTGACATGTTATAGATATGATAAAAAGCTTATGGTTTTAATTAGGATTCAGTTATGGTATTTATACCTGCTTCCAAGCTCACATAGAAATAACAGAACCTAGGAAGCCGATCTGTTAGCTCATTTGGCCTCAAATCTAGTTTTAGTGATCAGAATATGTTAAGAGGCAAAATAAAGCTCTAAATGCCACCTAATTTTCTTCATTCACTATTTTTCTATGCTTCCTTGAGAAAGCATCAGCTTTGAAAACTGTAAGGGATGAGACTTCAATTTTCTGCATATCTGATTTGAAGTATAAGCTGTTGCTTTTGGTATTTTTTATCATTGCTTGCTTTCGTATTTCATAAAAGTAAGTGCGAGTAGCATCTACTCACGAAATATCTGTGTGATCTCAATGATAAACCTGAACCTGAAGTGGGGACTTATTAAAACTATTTAAACAAGTTTCTGCCAGTGTTAATTAAGGTTCAAACAATGCCAAATATCCCAGTCCTCCTTCAGAAGAAACTCTTAGGCAAGTTCCACTGAGTAACATGCATCATCTTGTCTTTGGAACTGGGCTTCTCAGGCTCTCATAAGATCACATGTAGCCCACCAATGACTCCATCAGAGAGAATTTATTTTTCATGTGTTGTCTACTTTCTATTTATATGCCCTAGCAGGACAATCTTCCAGGGGCTTTTTGGACTACCTAAATTAATTTTTTTCTGCTCTCAAGCAAACAGCTTCATTTCCGTCTTCACGATATGATTCTTTTAAATAATTTAATCTGAGGTAAAGCTTGTAGATGATGCCAATACAGGATGGAGAGTTTGAAAAAGTTGTAAAGAGACTGAACTACAAAGTGATACTTGAATAAACAGCTACATCTAATAGATTAAAGTGTTAATTTTTTTTTTTTTTTT